>JAJHZJ010000696.1:2246273-2281273 GCA_023548195.1 Bettongia penicillata ogilbyi | reverse complement strand
GAGGTAAATTAACTGTGACCTTATTCATAAACTAAGACACCAGGTATCCTTATGAGGTAAGAATCTGATGAACTGATAGCAGAGAAGGCTAATCTATAATGAGCTTACTCACTACCCCTTCCTCCATCAGGTCCTACACTCTAGTCTGGCTACACAAAGGAATCCATGGGCTTGCATTCTCAAATCCATTCAGCAATTTTCTTGCTGCCACTAAACTCTCTTCAAGTACATGCTCCTGCCCCGATCTTCACATCACTATTCTGCATCTACAAGCAACAGAATTCAACTTTGTCCTTCCCCCTCCCTGCATGTGGAAGGAGTGGTGATGTAATAAAGTTAAAATGTGCTCTGCCTGGAATGGTGACACCTGTGCTGTAGCAGGGCTCAGCCAAAGAACTGAGGAACAGAGGGGAACTAGGGCAGAGTACAAGCATGTTTGGGACTCCAATAGACCTGAAGTTCAGGGAACTGGCATCCATCTCTTAAAAAAAAAATTGCAAGATGAAGGAAAATGTATGAACATCTTATGAGGCAGGGGACCCTGTGGACTTCCAAGAAAGTAGGAAACCACAGCAGGATGTCATTGAGTAGCCCAAGAAAGAAGAGGCACGAAAGTTGAATTTATGGCTACACAGAAGAAGCAATTGGCAAAATAGAACAACTTGAATCCGTGATGGAAAATCTTAGTAAAGAAACAAAGAAAAACCGGTTGGGAATACAAAAACTCAGAAATAAAGGACAATCTGGAAGACAAGAATTCAAGTAAACATGCATTTGTTAATTACGTACTGCATGTTTCCTACAGGGAAATGACAGCTTCTGCCTTCAAAGAGCTCAAATTCCAATGAGAAGATAAAACACAAAATACCGCTTAAACGGATTGGTGCTGGAAGGAAAGTATCCAGCACAGGACATGCCAGCAAAATCTAGAAAAGTGCCTGAGGATGAAAAATGAAGAGATGGTTGTACAAAGCACCTTCCTAAAAGGGAGATTTTGAGAGGAGTGTTCTAACCTCCAATGAGAGGGACAGAGCCTAGGGGCAGAGGGGACTGAAGAAGTGTGAGTAACAGGGCCTCCTCCAAAATGAAGGAATTCCTAAGGCATAATAGAGGAGTTCATAGAAATGAAGCCAGTAGGAAAATACAATAACCTTCAAAGAAACATGATCTCTTTACAAGAGAAACAAATTAATCTTGAAGACCAAATGCATAAAGATGATAAGTCTTCCAGAAGAAGACAAGCCAAAAAACCTGAACACTAAACATAAGAAATGCCCTTAATCAGATATTGTCTCTGGTCCACCCTTGTAGACTGTGAAGGGAAGATCATTTCTGGGGATATAGAGAAGCTTTCCATAATTCATGGATGGGGAGCTTGGGAACAGGGAGTGTGAAGATTATATCCTGAACTTCATGTCACTGGGGAAGGATAAGACTGCTCTGGTTGATGTATCAGCTTCAGTTTTAGAACTCCACCTTTTCCATCTCAGCAGCATGATTGGAGGGAATAGAGCACTGGACTTGGACTCACAAAGACATGGTTTCAACTCTTCTTTCAGCACTTACTAGCTGCATGCCCCCATGAAAGTCATTTAACTTTTGTGGGTCCATTTTCTTCATCTGTTAAATAAGGGAAGGTGGATTCTTGATCATCTGCAAGGTCCCTTCTAGCTCTGACTATGATTCTCTTACTGAGCCATTTCAGAGCTATGAATAATAGTTGGACCAGCTTATCAACTTTGGCAGAGTCCTTGGAAATGAGTGAGTAACACTAAAATAAAATAAAGAGTTGGCATTGCTATAGAGATCTTGTGAACAAAATACTTTACATGGATTATCTGTGTAGAGGGATAACCCAGGTTTTGCATGAAACAGATATGGAAATATATTTTTAAAACTTCTATTTTAGTACAATCGAAAATATTAAGAAATAAGTTTTCTCTAATATTGTTTATAGACTTTTTCCTCTTAAGAAAGCATGTAAAGGGTCCAGAACAAAAGCTAAATCATGGGTAACTGGTGGTAAACAAACTTAGGAAAATTGGGGGAAAATCACCTTTCATCTAGCTAAGATCATTGCCTTCACATCTTCTAATGCATTGTGCTGTCCTACCTAAGGACAGTGCCTTCTTTTCCATGTAGCAGGGACAAAGATATTGAACACAGGTCCTCTAAATCCTTAAGAAGAATAGCCAAGGGAGACATCAACCATTCAAGTAGCTTTTGAAGATTAAGGAAGTATTGATCTAGTCTGATAAAGTAACTCTAACTGTAATCTTTTCCTTTTTCAAGATTTCAATAGATATTTTCTCAAATTGCCTTAGAGGAGAGAGATTTTGAGTGTATATTTGGAGGAAGGTAATGAGGAAGACTAGGTCCCCAAGCTAGAAATCTTTGGGTTTAAAATAATGTTAAATTGATTTTTTTAAAATTGTTTCTAGACTTGCACCTAAAACAGAGTATATTTTTAACACTGTGTATATAGCATAAAAGTCATATTTTCATCATTTCTGAAAAAGTTATATAATAATGTAAGAAAGGAAAGCCAGAAGGGTACAAGGAAATACCACAGCCATCTTCCCTTAGATTTTGTAAAGGCTCAGTTTCATTTGGGTACCAATCAAAGGGGATTGGAAGAGCAAAATGGACTTCACTACCTTGGCCTCTACACAGTTATGTGGTTATGTTCGGCAAGGCCCCAAAAACAGTTTTGGGGTCACAGGATCCTAATGAAGGGTTAAACTGGAGTTACAGGGAATTTTCTAACCTCATGTCAGATAGCTGTCTGAAACAACCCATATCAGACACTGATGGTTGAAAGGATAGCCTGGGTCCAGGAAGTAATTTGGAACTTTGATCTGAAAGCTACCAACCTGAGCATCCTCTGCAGCCCAGTGATACCACCACAACTAGACTGATACTCCCCCAAAAAATCAAAGAAAGAGGGGAGGGATTTATGTGTACACTCTTTTCATGGTAGAAAAAAATGGAAATTAAGTGACTCTCCACCTATTGGGGAATGACTAAACAAGTTGTGGCATTGAATGGAAAGGAATATTGTGTTTCAGCGGTGAAATTGACCATTACAGAGGAAACTGGGAAGTTCTCTATGAACTGATGGATACTGAGGTGTGCAGTCGAACTAAGAGAACAATTTCTATAACGATAACATTAAAGATAAAAACAATTCTAACAAAATTTGGAACTGTGATTAACACAATGAAAAAACACAAATCCAAAAGAATACAAATGAAACATGATGCATTTCTTGACAGATGGGCGATCAACTTAAAATATAGAAAAAGACATACATTCCAGACATGACTAATAAGGAATTTTGCTTTGCTTATCTATGAATTTATATATTGAGTGACTGTTTTCTCATTGTTCCTGTTATTTTGTTTAATTTGTTTAATGGCATAGGACAACAGGAGGGACAGATTAATTTTTAAAATTAAAAAATAAACTCTTAAAAATACAATTGAAAGCAAAAGAGACAGAATTAAAGATTTTTTTTAAATAAGCTATTAAACAATAAACTGTTTTTTAAAAAGCAAAGACAAATAACCTGGGTATTCTGGCGACTGTTCTCTGGTTTAGCTTAAATAATTGTGGTAACATAGTTAGGGAGAAGCTTTCTAATCACTGCACTTTTGAAGATAAGAGCATAGAGGTATGATATAGATGGTCCTGAAGAATTGAAATCCCATAGATGTTAGCAGAAGGTAGCTCTATGACATTAGACACTGAACAGACAAAATAAATGGGTGCCCATGAAAGATACAACATCCAGCACAAAGATCACCCACAATAGTGAGAAGTATGATGTTACCAGAAGACATTGATAACTCTGCAGTGTCAAAGTTGTTCTAGCCATATGCATAACCTGGCCATGCATGTGTACTCCATGCCCTTCACGTGTGTGCACCTGGCCCATAGGTTTCTGATAAGGGTCCCTTCATTCATATTCCCCTGTGCTATATGTTCTCTGAATGTGACTTCCCCAATGGTGTTGTAGTAACTTATGGGTGACTATACCTAATGTGTGCATAGGCAGGGAGAGAAGGAATTTTGCCTTGCCATTTTCTTTGCTATTATGTGATGAAATGTCTTTTACTTTTGAGTTAATGTTTCTTTAAGGAAAATGTGTCTTAGGTATGATAGGATGTGAGGCTCCAGAAAGCCTTGAAAGTCAAGCAGCTTTTCTCCATTACACAATGAGAGGGATATAAGCCAGGTACTACATCTCATCTGAACCTCACAAACCTTTGAAGTCAGTATGGCATCCCTCAGTTTATGGTACTTCCCTTCACAGATATTGTGGTTTTCACAGATTGAAGGCTTGTGGCAACCCTGTGTTGAGCAAGTCTATGGGTGCCATTTTTCCATCAGCACACACTCACATCATGAATCTGTGTCACATTTCCTACTACAATATTTCAAATTTTTTCCTTATTGTTATGTCTGTTATGATGATCTGTGAGGAATGGTCCTTGCTGTTGCTCTTTCATTATTTGGGGCCATCATGAACCACACTCATATAAGAAGGTGAACTTAGTTGATCAATGGTGTGTGTGTTCTGACTGTTCCACTAACCAGCCACCCCTGCCTCTCTCTCTCTCCTTGATACTTCCTATTGCCTGAGACACAACAGTATTGAAATTAAGTCTATTCATAACTCAACAGTGGATTCCAAGTGCTCAAGTAGAGGGAAGAGTCAATCCATGTGGCAAATTTCATTGTTGTCTTATTTTAAGAAATTGCCACTATATATATATAGTGATTATTATAGAATTATAACATATTAACGTATATTATTATATATAAATAATAAAAGAGATTATAGATTATAACTAATTGTTTGCTATCTTGGGGGGAGGGAAGAGAGTGAGAAAATTTAGAAAAATTTTCAAAACCAAAAGTTCAAAATTGTTTTTAGATGGGATTTGAAAAAATATTACATGTGACATATATAATAGATTATATACATTATAAAAGAAATTCCCATAGCCACCCCAACCTTCAGCAACCACCACCCAGATCAGTCAGCAGCCATCAACACTGAGGCAATACCTTCGAGGAGCAAAGGTTCAGATGCTGGTTAGCAGTTTTTTAGCAGTCAAGTATTTTTAATTAAGGTTTGTACATTTTTTTAGACATAATATTCTTGTATACATAATAGGTTGTATTATAGTGTAAACAAATTTTGTGGGAAACCAAAAAATCATGTGATTCACTTTATTGTGATATTTGCTTTATTTCAGTGGATTCCAAGTCACTAATTTTCCCACCACATCATTCTGCCTCCCCAAGTAGAAGTAGGACAAATGCATTTTTCCTAGGGGGGAGTTTAGACCATTCTATAGACCTCTTTCCACTGTACATAGTATATTCTATAGAACAAAGAGAAAAGAAAAAGGGTGACAAGAAACTATACCCTTTTCTCTGACAATCTCTCCATCAATTCCATCCACCAAAACGTGCACTGTTGGAGTTATGGCCCCAGGTCACAAGAACCACCACCAGTGGCTTAGAAGTGAAGAAGTATTTCTACACACAAATACAAACACACTCACTATATTACAAAGGGAGAAGGTGAAGAGGAAGACGGATCTTGCTAGACCCACTGGAGGGAAACATTTTTGGTTTCTTCAGCTGAAATGTTCAATACATCTTCCCCCAGAAAAACTGTACTTCATAGCTATGCCCTACACTTCAATTGTATTATCCCAGACTCCAATGACTTGGCTACTTAAGTAAAATTTTGTGGCCTCTCTTGAGGGCCTAACCAATATTTCCACCATTTTTCCTATGGTAAAATTCATTCTGACTCCCCCAAATATAGCTTTACAAGTGAAACTTGGGAATAGCCCATTCAATAAACTGAGAATCAGTGTATCTGAATTTGAATATTAGCTCTGTTATTTAGTGTGTGACCTTAGACAAGTCTCTTACCTCAGTTTCCTCCCCTGTAAAATAACGCATTTTGATTCAAAGGTATCTAAGGTACCTTTCGATTCTAAATCCTAAAATTTTTTGACTAGAGACAATGCCTTAAACCTAGGGACAGTGGTTTCCTACCTGCTCTGGAGAGCAAATCATTCAGTTTATCACTAAATGCTACAAATTAGGGCTTGATTATTTTTGTCAATTGCCTAACCTTAAGAAAGTAATGGAGAAAGTATTAAAATGCAGATTGAACTTAAAGGTTTTTTTTGTTTTTTTTAATGGAGAGCCACTTGTTTGTTCAATATTTACCAGCATACCATTGCCTGGGGATCTAGGCAAACCATGGCAAGTGAAACAAAGATAAAAAGAGTAGAATGTCTACCCCATCTCAGCCCTGCTCCCACCAACTGACTCAGGCTTTCTGGGTGTCTGTTCAAATCAAGCAATGCCCAGAGCTAAAATAAATGGAAACCAGGCAGTTCCTAAAGCATTAATCCTTCAAGGCCCTAAAACCAGGGCATCATAAGGAAAAGCTACTGCCTGACAGTTCCCCTGATCATAATTTCTTTTTTATTACCTGAAAAGGGTCAAGTAATATCCTTACTAGGGTAATAAAAATTTTTTTTTAAAAAAAGACACAAACAGGACACAGCAGTCAACCTAATAATAAATGTGTTGATTTCTTCTTTTTTCAAGAACCCAGGTCTGCAATTTTGAACTGACAATGGATTTTCTCTATCAAAAAAATTATTCTCCCTGGTACCCTGACTTAAAAAGAAATAAAGACGCTTGCAAAATGACTTAATCTATTCATGAGATGCTTTCTGCCAGGTGGGCCCATTAGAATGAGCCCAGAAAAACATCACAATATCAACCAGATAATACCATTGTGAAGACCCACAAAGATCTTCCCACAATGGTGGAAATTTTTCACGTCGTCAGAGATGTTGGAGGTCATCTGAGCATTTATCTTTTCAATTATGAGCTAATCTCTAGGGACAAATGAAAGCCATGTTAACCATTTCTCTTCTATCACTTCTAGTACCAATCATGAGAGTTTTTACAAAGGACGAGATGATGGCAGTGAGGAGGTGCCTTTGGAGATATAGACTGAGAAGAGTGAAATAAATAATGTAAATGGGCATGTGATTTAAGGGCTTATACTTTTACTTGTTTTGCACCCATGGATAAATGTAAGTGATTTCTTGTGTACATGAAAAACTATCTCCCAAATTCCCCACCTTCTTTTTGGTTTAGAGGTCTGTAGTTTCCCATGCTGATTTCATTTCAACAATGAAAGAAAGAAAGGGAGCGAGAAAGAGAAGAAGAGAGAGGGAAGGAAGGAAGGAAGGAAGGAAGGAAGGAAGGAAGGAAGGAAGGAAGGAAGGAAGGAAGGAAGGAAGGAAGGAAGGAGGGAGGGAAAGGAAGGAAGGAAGGAAGGAAGGAAGGAAGGAAGGAAGGAAGGAAGGAGGGAGGGAGGGAAGGAAGGAGGGAGGGAGGGAGGGAGGGAGAGGAAGGAAGGAAGGGAGGAAGGAAGGAAGGGAAGAAGGAAGGAAGGAAGGGAGGAAGGAAGGAAGGAAGGAAGGAAGGAAGGAAGGAAGGAAGGAAGGAAGGAAGGAAGGAAGGAAGGAAGGAAGGGAGGAAGGAAGGAAGGAAGGGAGGAAGGAAGGAAGGGAGGAAGGAAGGAAGGGAGGAAGGAGGGAACGAGGCAGGGAAGGAAGGAAGGAAGAAATGGGCTGGAAATATTAGAAGAAGCATATTGATTGTTTGAGGCAAATGGTCAATATGAACATCAATTAGAGCCCTTACATTAGGAATTTTAGTCCTTGGGGCAGAAATGAGTGAAGAAGAGGTGAAACCACTGGCAAGTGACCACTAGAGGGAACCAGAGGGATTTTTGCTGTTAAGGGATAGAGAAACCTCTGTGACCACCAGTAGGGGGTGATGATGATATTGGTGCCTTCTAAATATCTATACTTTGGGAAAGAAGGTGAAAAGGATTAATGGTGGTGGAAGGGGTAATAGCAAATGCAAATATGGATGGATGTCTCTGTGTGTGAGTGTGTGTGTGTATGCAAATATGCAGGAAAAGTATTTAAGCTCCTACTATGTGCTAGAAACTGTACTAAGCACTTCAAAAACATTATTTCATATGTAAATGAAATCATATTTTGTATAACTATACTCATAGATGATATAGATATTGTCGTTGAGTTATATATCAGTTGTGTCCAACCCTTTGTGATCTCATTTGATGTTTTCTTGGCACAGATACTGGAGTGGTTAGCCATTTCCTTCTCCAGTTTCTTTTACAGATGAGGAAACTGAGGCAAACCTAGAATCACACAGCTGGTGTCTGAAGTCAAATGTGAACTCAGGAAGATGAGTTTTCCAGACTCCAGGCCCAGTACTCTACTCACTGCACCACCTCGCTGCCCTGATATGGATGTAGGCACCAATATTCAGTTTTATTTGATCATTTTTTACATTTACAGTGTCGAAGTCATGTTTTCCCACGCAGCTACTTGCACCAATTATGCATCTTTCCACTGGCCTTTCACCCACTTAGATTCTTCTGAGATTTACAGCATTACCCTGAGATTATGGGATTTTGTTTTGGAGAACAGTGTGAGATCATTAAAAGGGCTGTGGTGTTTCTTAAATGTACTTTGGATTGCTCTCCCCACTTTCTTCAACTTTTAGCCGACCTTGGCATACACTTGCTGAGCGTTCCTACTTAAAAGCATTCGAAAGTCTATAAAACAGTTTCGTCACAAAACAGACTGGTTAATGTAAGAACCAGAGAGCTGGCTGTATAGCCAGAAAAACCCGGGTTCAGTGCCCTCTGCTGACACATGCTACTGTGTGTGGGAACCTGGGTAAGTTGCTTAACCCTTCCATGCTCTAGAAAATTCTCTAAGACTGAAATCTGCGAACTTGGATTGGAAAAATCCCATCATTATCATTGTATAATTGGCTTCCTTTGTAATTCCTATAATCCTTTGTATTTTATTTATACATTTAAGAAACTTTCTGAGAAAGGGGCCACTGACTTCAGCAAAATGCCATAACACTAAAGGTTAAGACTCCCTCTAAATTGGAAAGAAGATGATGCCTTGGTAGAGGGAGTAACCCCACACCAAAGAAATAACAGATCCAGGCACTATCATGGTCCCCTTTTTCCTCATGATGATCCTGTGACATGGTACAGTAGGACTCCTATTCCCTAGAGTCCTTCCACAATAGACTACACTAACTAAGTCTAAGTCCTATTCAACACAGGCTAACATTTTTTCCCTTATTGGCCCAGGTGACTAATGTTCAAGACACTGATTCAGTTTCTTGGTCACCTAAGGGTATAAAAGATGCTAGTCCAGTAAGTTCCCCTCAGACTTTTTTCTTTATTTTTTTGATTTATGGAATAAAACAAGAATTTTGTAACATAATATTTAAAAAGATGATTTTACATGAAATTGCAAATCTGCTATGTACAGCTTGCTATTTCTTTTCAACATATAATAAAGATATCATGTAAATTTCTTTTTTTCTTTCCTCCCCTCAAAGATGGTTACAGTTAGACACAAATAGGTATGTGTGTCTGTGTGTAAAATTATTCTATACATCTGTTTTTCAGTTCTTTCTCTGTATGCGTGATGAATGCCCTATTGTCACACAAATTTCCACAACCAAATCAGTATATTCTGACAACCAAACCATTTTCTGTATGTGGGCAAGAAGGGCATCATCTACGCAAATTTATGCTGTATTCTTTCTAAGTACTTGTCAATTCTACAGCTAAGTAAACCTCCTTTTGTTAATTGTTAGGTGGTCCATGAGAGCTTAATTTCATTCTAATTTTAATTCTCAACTACCAGTTCATCCTGGGTTAAGCCTGGCTACAAAACGCAGGCAGTATAATTGTTACTATTCTCATTTATAAATGAGAAGGTTGGGGACCAGAGAGAAAAGACTTGCTACCCAGCAAGATTTGAGCCCATAGTCAAGATCCTGCTACTACAAGAGTGAAGGAGGGACTTCTCCATGGAAGTGCCACGTTCAGGAGTGAGTCTGGTGAGGTAAATGATTTGTAGAAACTGCTAGATGTTTGAGCCCACTCCCCCAGGGACCAAGGTGATATGGGAGTGATGGATGATAGATGATAGAGAGAAATGTACTTCTGCACTTGCTAAAAAAATGAGAGACATCACCTTGCCAACAAAGGTCTGTTAATAGTCAAAGGTATAAAACATATACACATATGTGTATTATGTATGCACACATACATGTGTGTGTGTTTATATGTGTGTGTATGTATCCAAGTTCAGTGATTTTCCTCATACCCAACTTTACTCCCTGGACTGTCTTCACCTTTGACTCAAAGAGAACATTGCTGTCTGATGTCTGTTGACCTCTTACATATAAATCATCAACAAATATAAACATATGAAGAAAGAGAGAATCATAAAAGTTCTAATAAAAAATTGCATCCCGCATGCCCTCCTTTATCAAAATCTTTGTTATTAGAGGTCAAAATTACATGAGGCTAAGAGGTGAATTTTAAGAGCCTAAAAATTATTTTACAGCATATAAAATATTGGATGATAAAAACAATATAAATTTCAAACATTTTTCTGGCATCATATGGCCAGAAGATATAAAATATTCACTTAGGAGTCTTCAGGCAGAAGAAGGAAAGGGGAGAGGTTAGAAGAAAACAAGGGGAAGTGAAGAAGAAGCCAGAATTGTTTTAACTATAGGAAAAATAGGGAGGGTGAGTAGATAGTCTAGGGAGAAAAGCAACACTGTAGTACCCATATATGAGGTCACCACTGTTGCCACTGGTTTGCCTGAAGCCCAAGTTCCGAGACTCCTTACCTCCTTACTAATGCATTCTTTCAGGAGATAATTCCTCCATTCACACGATTCTTCATCATTCCAGTTCATTCCTTATAAGCAACCACTGACTCAGTAATGACAATGATACTAGCAATGTCCCTCCTCCAAACACAGCCTTGTATCCATGGCAGGAGGGGGAGGAATAAAAAGTAGAGAAACGTCAATCAGGGTCTTGTATAAAGCTACATGAGTCCTGAGATGATTTGGGTATATGGGAAGACTTAGCAGGAACCCTGGCAAGCTGGACTTGGGTGACACCATTAATTATGCAAAGAAATGGTGGAGACAATGTGACAGAAGGCATAAAAATTTAGCACCTACTGAATACCTAGACATGACCTGATGGGTAGAATCATATATACCTCAGAAATTCTGTATCTTCTATGAACTGATAGATGACAAATCCCCATTGTACAAATATAAACTTAAAGCTATCTTGGAAAATTCAGCCAGTAAACTTGCTATTTCTTTTCAATATATAATAATACCATGTAAATTTCTTTTTTTCTTTCCTCTCCTCAAAGATGGTTACAGCTAGACACAAATAGGTGTGTGTGTGTGTGTGTAAAATTATTCTATACATCTGTTTTTCAGTTCTTTCTCTGTATGTATGATGGATACCCTATTGCTAAAACTAGATCATTATCAGAGACTGAACTGATCACCAAATCACAACTGAAGAAGAACATTTTGTTATTTACAATGTTTATTTACTTTTTCTAAGTGCACATCCCACATACTGGTGATCACAGAGAAACATAAAACAAGAAGCTTTAAAAATATAGAGACCTGACTGAGGCAATGAAAGTCACCTGGGGAAATAATCAAGTCCTGTAACTTTGTCTCTTGCTAAGATTTTACTAAGGATGCTTTCAATGAGCCTGCAGAGAGTGAATTTAGTAGGGATAATTGTTTGCCTTTCTTAGTATCCCCAGGGCTTAGCACACTGACTAGCACATAGTAGATGTTTAATCAATGTTTATTGACTGACATCCTGATAAATTCATCCAACTTCACAAAAAGCCATTATGCATCTTTGTGGTAGTCCATGAAACACTGAAAGAAATAACAGGAAGATGGTGCTTTCCTCCCAGAGTCATTGCTAGCTGGATCCCATCAGAAAAGATCAGAAAAATGATGATCATCACCACAACCACCCCCCAAAGCTTCTCCTTCTCCTTGGAGCAAGGAGAAGAGTGTCAATGGCAAAGTAGGAGAATGCCAGCCAGCACAATGCCCAATAAGGGGAGAAGTCTTGGACCCCTAAGACCAGCCTGGTAGCTATGAAAAACCCATCAGGAACCCTCAAATGCTGATAGATTGCACCCTGATGATATCTCTGATAGGATCAGCACTATGGTCAGCATGCAGGGATAGTTCCTAAGGGATCAAGAAACAGAACCTATTTCTCAATAGATTTTCCTATAATAGATATTCATTTATCACAAATGAAGCAGTATCACAGGCAAACCATGCTTGGAACTATCAGCATGGTCAGCTTACTACAAAGGATAGTGGAGGTAGGGTACGCTTTCTCATGTTCTGATACCCACATTTTCCCATGTCTCCAAGTGTAACCCCTTTTTCACTTTCATCGCTGACTCTTAATCCACAGAAAAAGTAACTAATCTACATTAGAGAGAGCTAGCTCTCTTTCTAGGCCTTTTCCTGTCCCCATATTGCAGCCTAGTTTCTTCTGACCACTCCTCTTTGAAAGTCCCCTTTGGGGATAATGTTTTCTAACTAGCCCAATTGACAACTGGCAGTTAGTTTTAAGCAGCTGTGAGACCTCAGGTCTTCACTTACAGCCGCCTTATTCCCTTTCACCAGCAAGTTCAATCTCTAACAGAAAAACCCAGTGTTTACTCTAGGTTCCCTTATTCCTCTGTCCGCATGCAGAGGAAAGAAAAAAGGGCTAAATTACAGAATCATTCCTTCATCTTATACTTGCAAAAGAACCTTAGATATTTCTGTATGTGAATGCTTTCTAAAAGCATTGTGATTTAAAAAGCCCTGTGTTTTCATGAGTTTCAGAGTTCCCTCTAACTAGTCACACACAATTACAATTCATGAACCAACTGAAACATTAAAAGAATAAAAATAATTGTGCAAATTGCTAGCCTTTCTTTATTTTCCTAAGTAGAACTAAGGAATCGAATTTGGGTTTTTCCCCCCACAGAAGGAAAATACAGTAACAATACTTGCTACACAGTCTTTAATAGTTACCCCAAATGCTATTTAAAACTAAACAGAAAAATTCTCCTGCAAGCATTTTTATAATGCAATATAATTGATTCCCCATTACCATAAATGTACAAATTCAACAATAGTTGCAAAATGGGTTCATTAAAGTATATTATTAAGTGAGAATGGTGATTCTCCTGAAAAGTGTAGCAAGTTATTATGCCTTCCATGTTTCTGCTTCTCAGTGCTTAACCTTCTGGATCATTCTTTTGGGGGATGGAGGGTTATTGTTTTTGATTTATGTTCATAAAACTGGAAAAATGGAGGAAATCGTACCAAAAAAATGGAATTGATTTTTCCATTAATTTTATTCCTACTGGACCTGAGTTTTATTTAATAGCATTGGGCTTAAAATGGTTCATACCAGATAACACTGGGTTTTCAAAAAAAACACTGTTTCCTTTGATAACAGAAGGGACATGCCTGAAAATATCAGAGACCATTAGGGGATGTCAAGGTCAGCTCACATACCACTATAGGAAAGGGAAAATTTGAAAGAACTGAGGCAGATAGAACATGGTATAATATCATGAAAAGAACACAGGACAGTCAACAGACCTCAATTGAAGCCCTCACATGGCTACTTATTGCCTATGTGACATTAAACAACTCATTTCCCATGTTTACCTATAGAATGAGAGGGTTAAAGTTTATGGTATCTTGGTCTTTTTTTGCATCATGGCCCCATTTGGCTGTCTGAAGTATAGGGACCACTTCTCAGAAAGGTTTTATTTTAATTCATAATTTAAGGAAATGCAAAATTATAGGAAGGGACTGGAAAAAAATGATGTAATTTCTTTTCCATCCAAGTTCATGGAGTCTAAAATCTATCCATGGACCTTTGGGAGTTTATGGCCCTCAAGAACTTTTGAGAAATGATTCCTAGACTCCCTCTCAGTTTTCAAACCCATGATCCTATGAGGATTGGGATTGGCATTACAGCAGGAGGGCACTACAACTAACATTCACATAAGGTCGTGAGACAGGGATGAATCTGAATATAACATGGGCACATTGCATTTCATGAGTTCAGAAGACTAATTCAATTTCATTTCATTCATTTCAACATGGCTAAGTGCCTGCTCTGCGTCAGACACTGTCCTCAGTCAGAGACCATACGTCAGGCTAAATCAGAGGAAAGAATCAAGATGTGAGTGAGGCTCAGTGTCCAGATTTCCAGACTGTGTAAAAGAACATAGGAAGAAGCACCTGAATCCTAGGAAATGAACAGGAGAGTGTCAAGATGGCAGCTCAGGATGGCATTCTGACTTCTGAAGTTTGCCTGAAAATGGAGTAAGGTCAAGTTCCTGACTGGGAATAGTACTCCCCTAACAAAGCCTATTAAGAAAGGACTTTCCTTGAGTTTTTCAGATCTGATCCAAAGGGTTTAAACTGAAAATAAATTAGGAGAGAGAAGGTGGCCTATGTATAATCTTCAAGTTGGAGACCATAGAGAATAACTACCATAGAGGAAAGAAAAGAGTAGAGGAGGATCCCTGAAAGTCACAGATGATGAAATACAAAGACAGATCTAGCAATAAAATCCATGATCTTAGTATTCCACATATAAAATGGACAAAGGATGGGTAACAATGCATGATGAAAGAGCAATCCCAACATCCAAGGCAAATTTAATCTTGTAGGTTTTTAAGTGACTTCATGAGATGAGAACATGAGACTAGAATTTGTTCAGAAATCTGTCTTATTTAAAAGGAACAGGACCAATAAAAAGAGTCAGGAGAGGTGGCATGTTATATTATGTTATGTTATATCATATTCCATTGTATTAATTATATTATATAGTTATTTTATATTATGAAGATATAATCATGTGAAGAAATGCAGAAACCAAAGGAGGGAAGGATGGTGGCAGACATTTGGATGAAGTCTAACTGAGGGAAAAGTGGAAGCAGAATGATTACCAATGTATACCACGCCACTCCTGGACATAAATTCCTAGGCAAGGAATTCTGGGAACAGATCACAAGCTGACAATGGAGACTCAACATAGGAGGGTGTATGGCCAAGGCAATATTCACAATCACATGAATATTCATACTATGAATATGCTGGTGTAGTTCTGAATCACAAAGTATAACAGACTCTCCATAGAGAAGGCAGAAGGAAACCATTTATTCAGACACTAGAAAGCCAGATCCCAACACCAGAAAGCCAAATCCATCATAGTAACCAAGAAATTGATACACAGTAACAATGCAGGGGACCCCACCAGCCCCAAGCCTTCTCCCTGCTAGGCTTCCAACAAACCAGCTCCCTTAAACAAAATCACAATCCAGCTCTTCCACTCACTCTAGTTGCTGCCTTTCCCAGCTCTGATTTCTCTCTAACTTCCTCTCAGTTCTACTCTAGATCCACCTCTTCCTGTTCCACCCTTTCCTGTTCCATGTGACCTGACTCATATGACTCAGGCTTCCATGTGACTTAAGCAGGTCACATGGGTCTATTAATAGATGGGAAATATCTTCCCATTAAGAAACAAAATTACATTAACAATAAGCAAAAATGCATTATCAATACAGAAGGAAGGAAGGAAGGAAGGAAGGAAGGAAGGAAGGAAGGAAGGAAGGAAGGAAGGAAGGAAGGAAGGAAGGAACGAAGGAAGGAAGGAAGGAAGGAAGGAAGGAAGGGAAAGAGGGAGAGAGGGATGAATGGGAATGGAAGAAAAAGGAAGGGAACAAAAGGAGGAAGGAATAGAAGAAGCACTTATTAAGTGCCTACTATGTGTGGTGCATGTGCTAAGTGCTTTACAAATAGTATCTCACTTGATCTTCACAATAACCACAGGAGGTAGGCACTGTTATTAACCCTATTTTACAGTTGAGAATACTGAGGCAGATAAAGGTGGAGTAACGTGCCCAAAATCACCAAACTGGCAAGTGGTTGAGGCTGGGTTTAAGCTCCAGGCTCAGACTCAACCTACTATAACACCTAACTTCCTTTAAATGGGGCCTTTCAATTGTTCAGGCATCACCCTGACCTCTCTACCCAAATGAGAGCTGCTAGTAACTTCTGGATTTGCCTTAAAGATATTTCAAAAGGCAGAGGAATCAAGGAAGAGAAATTCTTTTGTGGACCTGAATTTCACCAATAAAAGAGTAACTTCTTGTTGAACTGGAAAAGTGAGGAACCTTAGAGTTATGAGCCATACATTTTAAGTGACAGGACTTGGGTTCAAAAGGCAGCTCTTCCATTTACTATCTGTATGTCCTTGAGTAACTTGACTAGTCTCTTGACTTCCTCAGCTTCCTCATGTTTAAAATCAAAGAATTGAGATAGATGACCTCCAGGATCTTCTAGTGTAAAATCTATAATTACATACTCAAACAATTTTTGATAATGGAGAAAAACATTAGATCTAAGGAGATACATTCCCTAGATTTTCAGAGAGAAGATCTCACCATGTTCAGAAAAAGAATTAGAATAGCTCGCACTTATGTGCACAGCCCCTCATCCCAAAAGTGTCCTCTCTCCTCGTCTCTGCCTCCTGGCTTCCCTGACTTTCTTCAAGCTTCAGTTAAAGCCCCATCTTCTGCACAAAAGAAAAAACCTTTCCCAGTACTCTTTAATCTCAGCGTCTTCCTTCTGCAAGGCTAGGATGCAAACAGAATAAATCTGAAGTTTATCCTATCTACATAGTTTTACTGTCTCCCTCAGGAGAATGAGAGTTTCTTCAGAGCCAAGACTATTTTTTGCCCTTCTTTGTAGCCCTAGTACTCAACACAAACCCTGACACATACTAAGTATTTAAGAAATGCTAACTAATTTGATTCCAATCTCATTTTATTCTCACAACAATCTTGGGAAGTAAGTACTATTATTAACCCCATTTTATAGATGAGGAAAATGAAATAGAGTTTATGTGACTTCACACCTGGTGAGTGTTAGGCTGAATTTGATCTCAGCAATTCCTGATTGCATGTCCAGGATTCCACCCACTGTATGACCTCAATGTCTTTATTCTTGTAAGAGGAAAAGATTCCATCTTACAAGGGAATTCATCCCAGAAAAGATGGGAATTACTCATGAATGAAATCATGAAGAGGTTAAAAAAATAATGATCTACAGGATTGGAATACAGGTAGTTGTCTAAAGAGGCTAATATGGATATTTAAGGAACTTACCAACCAAATTTTTAAAAGACCTGTATGGGAAAACAGTGGTGACTATTTAGCAACCAGCTCTTCAAAAATGTTTGACATATTTTTAAGTTTAATCTTCATTATTAAGTTCCTCTATCACTTTCTTCATTCCAGACAATCAAAACGATAAATCAAGCCCTTGTTTTGCAGCATTTGATGATTTGTAGGCATATATGCTCACACTGAAAGTTTAATAATCAGCTATTTCTTTAACACATCCTTTCTTGTAAGAGCCCTGAAAGTGTATCACAAATATAATACAGTGTACCACAAATGTAATTTTAAAAAATGCCTGAGGGGATAAGAAAAGGGCCATTATTTGTTTATTTTTTATATCAGAGAAAAGAAGAGGATCAAAGAAGGGCTAGAAGAGTTGTTTAAGGTAAGCAATATCATAAAATCCAACGGTATGCATAAGTTAAATTTGGCTCATAGGCAGTTGTTGCACAAAGTAAGTAGGGAGATAGAAGAGAAAAGCACCTAGTTCAGGAGTGGAAAGTCTGTTGCCTCCAAGCCATGTGTGGCCCTCTAGGTCCTCAAGTGTGGCCTTTTGACTAAATTCAAACTTTTTGTTCTGTGAAATTTGGATTCAATCAAAAAGTTTCACTTGAGGACCCAGAGGGCCACCCCTGATCCAGCTACTCTTGATGGGTTCAAATACCCAGGTCCAGAGGAGCAGCATCTCAGAACGCTGACAGAGCTGGAGAATGGGATTTCTTAGCTTTAAAACTTCATGGTAAATAAGTGCAGTGCCTCAGACCTGGAGAAAAGAAATGGTCCAATTTTTTAGAGAAAAGAGAACAGAGTCTGCAAAATAGAAGCCAGTAACTTTGATTTCAATTTCTCTCTGGGGGAGGCTTGACTATGTAATAATAAAGGGATGAATTGTCAAAAGGATGCAATGATGACAAAGCACGGCTTTGTCATGAAGCAGCCAGGCCAGACTCACCTCATTTCCTTTTTTGGCCAGTCTGACAAGGCTTGTAGTTCAGAGAACTACTGAAGATTAATAGTTTAGCCAAATGTTTGCAAAGCATTTGACAGAACTCCTCATGGTATTCTTGTATAAAAGATAGAGCAATGGTAGTTGGATGCTAGTATTGGTCAGTGGATTTGGGACTGACCTGATTCAGTATTTTTTAATCACCCTGGCTGTAGTGAAGTTCCCCCAGGAGGTGGGCTTAGCCCTGGGCTGAATCATCTTGTTTACCAATGACTTAAGTAGAGGCATATGGTAGATATTACACATAACATTTACAGATGACCAAAGCTAGGAAGGATTATTTAGTTATTAGATCATAGAATGTGGAACCAAGAAAATCTTGACAGACTAAAGCAACTATATTCCTATGATATTTAATAGCAATAATTGAAAATTTTTTACAGGGATTCGAAAGATAAGCTTCATAAATAAAATATGAGGGAAAGGATAGGTAGAAATGAATTTGTCTAGAAAAGATTTAGAGGTTTAACGGGCCCAAACGAGCTGATGAAAAAATGTGATGTGACAAGCGATAAAACTAATGTGCTATTAGACTAAATTGTTCTACCCTAGACAGACTATACTTGGAATAGCATGCTCAGGTCTGTGTACCATGTTTTAGGAGTGACATGGTCAGGAAACTACAGTCCAAAGTCCAAATATGATCTGCTGCCTGCTTTTGCACTTTCTTTCTTTCTTTCTTTCTTTCTTTCTTTCTTTCTTTCTTTCTTTCTTTCTTTCTTTCTTCCTTCCTTCCTTCCTTCCTTTCTTTCTTTCTTTCTTCCTTTCTTTCTCTTCCTTTCTTCCTTCCTTCCTTTCCTTTGTATGAGTCCTCTCGTACAAAATTACTAACATGAAAATGTTTTATGTAATTGCACATGTATAACTATATTGGATTCCTTACCATCTTGGTGGGGGAAAGACAAAGGAAGGAAAAGATAGAATCTGGAGCTCAAAACTTTAAAAAAAAGCAAATGTCAAAAAAAATTAATATGTATTTGGGAAAAATAAAATATTTTTCAAATTGATAGTATTTACATTTTTTAAGAAAAATTACTTAAATAATTTAAGAAAATATCAAAAAGACATTCTTAGCTTGTGGGACTTATAAAAGCAAACAACAAGTTGGGTCGGCAGTTTCTTGACCCTTGATCTAAAGAATGTTCAGGAGAGGACATGTGGGATCATGCAAGACCTAGACATTGTTCCATCAGAAAAACAGTGGAAAGAAATTAAGATGCTTATCTAAAAGAAGAGAAGATCTGGAGCACGCTTGAACCCTGTTTTCATTTAGTCAAAGTGCCATTGTATAGATGAGAAATTAGACTCCTAAGACGAACTAGGAACAAGGGATGAGTTTCAAACAAGCAAATTTAGGTTTGATGAAAGACTTCCTAACAATTAGAACTGGTCCCAAGTGGAATGTACTGACTCCAGAGATACGGAGTTAGTTTCTCCTCACTGGAGGTCTTCAATTCATGTTGCATGGCCACTTGTCAAGTATACATAGAGAGGATTCTTCTTTGAGTATAGGAGGGACTCAGTAGCCTTCAATGTCCCCTCCAACTCTGAGGTTCTATGATTCTGTCATATACACAAAAGCTGGAGTTGAGGGGTTGAATCCAGAATTTAGGAAAACGATGAAAAATAGATTCCAGATTAGGAAACCCAGAACAACGTCTCAAGATAGAGGCCAGACAAGTGGGCCCAGGAACCAGCACACCTACAACCAGGACATGACTTTTAATCTTATGAGGTAGACTTGGTTGCCTCCTGACTATAGCAAATCTCAAGGCAAGGAACCATGCCCAAATGAATCAGTGCTATATCCTGGTTTCCCAGATCTTAAGTAAAGTTTTAAAAAAGTAAAGTCATTCTCCTTTTGTTCAGTGTTACATGATGCATGAGCATCTCATCCCACTTCCATTCTGGGACTGACCCTTTTACTTGGTTACATCAAGTCTGACCTAAGAGCAGTAGTCTTTCAAAAAAGCCTCATCTTCACAAGGATAGTGTCAACTACCAGAGACAAACATTTCAGAGGGAATTTTAATTTTGTAAAACATTTCAACTAGATAGGTCTTTAAAAATGCATAGTCTAAGTCCAGACATGGCTAGGGATTTTTTCCTCACTGTCTTTTTCAACATACCGTTCTTTGTAATTTCTGCCTTTCCTTCAGCACCTCCTTCCCTATCGGTGTTTGTACAATAACGTTGGACAGTTAGGTGAGGCAGTAAGCAGATACATCACTGAGTTTAAATTCTACTTCCAATATTTACTCATTGTGTGACATTGGGGAAGTCTCTTAACGACTGTATGACTCAGTTTCCAAATCTGTAAAATGAAGATAATATGAGCACCTATCTCATAGTGTTGTTGTGAGAATAGAATATTATAATATTTGTAAAGGGCTTTGCAAAGCTTTGAGTTATTATATAAATGCAAGATATTTTATTACTTCAAATCCATCTGTTTTCTAAAGGTGAACCAAATCAGTAACAAAAATCATGATTACAGCAATAATAATAGATACAGAAAAAAAAAACTTTGACAACACCCATTCCTCCTAAAAAAAAGAAAAATACTAGGAAATATGGGGATCAACAGAGTCTTTCTTTAAATCATAAGTAGTATCTATCTAAAACCAAGAGTAAGCATTATCTGTAACGAGGATGAACTTGAAGCCTTCCCAATAAGATCAGGAATGAAATAAGCATGTCCATAATCACCACTTTTATTCAATATTGTACTAGGAATACTGGCTATGATATTAGGATAAGAAAAAGAAATTAAAGAACTAAAAAAGGAGCAATAAGGGAAGAAAAAAATGATGACTCTTTGCAGATAATATGATGGCTCACTTAGAGAGTGAACTAGAACCTTAGACAATCAACTAAAAAGTGAGGTGAAACAATTAACTTTAGCAAAGTGGCAGGATATAAAATAAACTCATATAAATCATCAGTATTTCTATAAACCGCCAACAAAACATTTAAAATAACTACAGATAATTTAAAACTCTTGGGAGTCTATCTGCTAACTCAACCCCAGGGAGAGTTGTTGATGTTGCTACTAGAGAAGGAAATGGCAAACCACTTCAGTATCTTTGTCAAGGAAACCCCTTATGGGATCATGAGGAGTTGGACATGACTGCACAACAAAAGAAACTGGAGAAATAGTAATTGCTCTTGGATAGGACAAGTCGATATGATAAAAAAAAATAATCCTACTTAATTTACTTATTCAGAGTCACACCAACCAAATTACCAAAGAATTATTTTGTAGGGCTAGAAAAAATAATAACAAAATCCATCTGGAAAATAAAAACTCAATAATAAATATTTCATTCAGTGAAAAAATGTCAAGGAAGGCAGCCTAGTAATTACAAAGTGGTAATCATCAAAAATCATTAAAAACAATCTGGTACTGGTTAAGAAATAGAGTGGCAGGTGAGTGGAACAGTTTTAGGCACACAATACACAGTAGTACATGAATATAGTAATGAGTATCTGATAAACCCAAAGATACAAGCTTCAGAGATAACAATACAATATTTGACAAAAGCTTCTGGGGAAAATGGAAAGCAGATTGGAAGAAACAAGGTATAGACCAACATCTCACATCATATACAAAGATAAAATTAAAAACAATAAACAATTTAGATAAAAAGAATAACATCGTAAGCAAATTGTGGAGCATGAAAAAAATGTATCTGTTAGACCTATGGTTAAGGGAAGAATTTATGACCAAACAAGAGCTGGAGAGCATCACAAGTTGTAAAATGGATGATTTTTATTACATGAAATTAAAAAGCTTTTACAGAAACAAAACTAATGGAACCAAAATTAGAAGAAAAACATAAACGGGGAATTTATAGCCAGTTTCTCTGAAAAAGGTTTAATTTCTCAAATATATGGAAAATTGAGCCAAAATTACAAAAAAAAATTAAAGTCATTTCCAATTTTCAGAAGAAGAAATCAAAGTTATCAATTTGTCGCACGAAAATGCTCTAAATAGTGACAAGAGAAATGCAAATTGAAGCAACTGTGATGTACTGCCTGCACCTATAAGATTGACTAACATGACAGAAACGGAAAACGACAAATACTAGAGGGGATGTGGAAAAAGTGAGACACTAATGCACTGTTGGTGGAGTTGTGAATTAGTCCAACCACTCTGGATTAGGAACTATGCAATAGGGCTATAAAACGGTGTATACCTTTTGACCCAGTAATCATCTCTACTAGATCTGTACACCAAATAGATCAAAGAAAGAAGAAGAGGACCTACTTGTACAGAAATAATTATAGTAACTCTTTTGGGGGAGACAAAAATTGGAAATTGAGGGATGCCCATCAACTGGAGAATGGCCAAACAAGTTATAGTATATAGTTATGATGGAATACTATTGTACTACAAGAAATGATGAGCAAAATGGTTTCAGAAAAAACCTGTGAATATTTATATGAACTCATACTAAGTTTATATGAACTCATAAAAAGTGAGCAGAACCAGAAGAACATTGTACAGAGTAACATCTATTTTGTAAGAAGGATCAATTGTGAAAGATTTAGATACCCTGATCAAGACAATGATCCAAGACAATTCAAAGGTCCATGGTGAAAATGCTATCCACCTCTAGAGAGAGAACTGAAGAAATCTGAGCACAGATTTAAATATATTTTTAAAACTTAATTTTTATTTTTCTATTGTGTTTTCTTTTGAAACATGGCTAATATGGAAATAAATTTTGCATGACTTTACCAGTATAGTGAATATCAAATTGCTTGCCTCCTCAAGAGGGGATAGGAGGAAAAGAGTGATTTTGAAAATCAAATTTTGGGGGGTAGAGCCAAGATGGCAGAGTAGAAAATGCATATACTCTACTGCTTCCCCCACAGCCCACAAAATACTTGTAAAAAAATGACTCTCAACAAATTCTAGAGCAGCAGAAGCCACAGAACAGCAGAGTGAAAGAGGTTTCCAGCCAAAGGTAACCTGGAAGACCGACAGGAAAAGTCTATCTCATGGGATGCTGAGCAGAGCCTAGCCCTGGTCACGTGGCACTGGGAGAAATAAGACCTGAAAGACCTCGGGGGCAGAATTCCCAAAAGGGAGGGTCCCAGATCCCTCAACCAACAAGCAAAAAGAAATCTCCAAAGGTCAGTGTGGGAGGGCTTTCCCAGCTGGGAGAGAGGGGAATAGTGTTTCCCCAGCACTGGTCCCAGGCAGCAGCAGCAGTGGGCAGCCACATGGAAGCAGCCTGGGTTCATGTCCAGACAGCCCAGCTTAAAGTATCTTGGGGAATAGAGCAGCTGATCTGAATCTCAGCCTTGAGCACAGTACTGGGGAGAGGAGGAGCACTAGGACCCTCTCTTGACAAAGGATTCAGAAGTCAAGTAACTGGCTGGGAAAATGCCCAAAAAAGGAGAAAAAATAAGACCACAGAAGGTCACTTTCTTGGTGAATAAGTGTCTCCTCCTATCCTTTTGGATGAGGAAGAACAAGGCATACTATCAGAGGAAGTCAAGGCCTCTGCCTCCAGTACCTGCAAAATGAATATTAAATGGGCTCAGGCCATAGAAGAGCTTGAAAAGCAAATCAGAAGCCTACTAAAGGAGAACCAAAAAAATGCTGAGGAAAATAATACTTTTTTAAAAGAGACTACTAACTCAATTGGAAAAAGAGGTCCAAAAAGCCAATGAGGAGAAGGAGGCTTTAAAAATCAGAATTAGCCAAATGGAAAAGAAGGTTCAAAAGTTCACTGAAGAAAATAGTTCTTTAAAAGAGAGAATCAAGTTCAGGGAAGCTAATGACTACGAGATAAACCAACAAGCTAGAAAACAAAAATAAAAGTTTGAAAAAATAGAAGATAATGTAAAATATCTCATTGGAAAAACAACTGACCTGGAAAATAGATCCAGGAGAGACAATTTAAAAATTATGGGACTACCTGAAAACCATAACCAAAAACAGAGCCTAGACATTATCTTCTGTGAAATTATCAAGGAAAGCTATCCTGATATTCCAAAACCAGAGAGCAAAATAAATATTGAAAGAATCCACTGATCACATCCTGAAAGAGACCAGGAAGTCCTAGGAATATCATGGCCAAATTTCAGAGTTACCAGGTCAAGGAGAAAATATTACAAGCAACTAGAAAGAAAGCAATTCGAGTATTGTGGAAATACAATTAGGATAACTCAGGATCTGGCAGTTTCTACTTTAAGGGATCGAAGGGCTTGGAATAGGATATTCCAGAAGTCAAAGGAATTGGGATTAAAACCAAAAATCACCTACCCAGGAAATCTGAGTATAATACTTCAAGGAAATAAATGGTCTTTCAATGAAATAGACGACTTTCAAGCATTCATGATGAAAAGACCAGAACTGAATAGAAAATTTGACTTTCAAACACAAAAATCAAGAGAAGTATGAAAAGGTAAACAGGAAAGAGAAATCATAAAAGACTTTCTAAAGGTGAACTGTTTACATTCCTACATGGAAAGACAATATTTGTAACTCTTAAAACTTTTCAGTATCTGGGTAGTTGGTGGGATTACACACACACACACACACACACACACACACACACACACACACGGCACAGAGTGAATTGAATAGGATGGGATCATATCTTTAAAAAATGAAGTTAAGTGATGAGAGAGAAACATATTGGGAGGAGAGAGGGAGAAATGGAATGGGGCAAATTGTCTCTCATAGAAGAGGCAGGCAGGAGACTTTTTAGCGGAGGGAACAAGAGGGGAGCTGAGAGAAAAATATGGAGTTTACTTTCATCACATTCCACTAAAGGAAGGAATAAAATGCACACTCATTTTGGTGTGAAAAACTATCTTACAATACAAGAAAGTAGGGGAGGAGGGGACAAGTGGGTTAATGGGGATGATAAAAAGAAGGGCAAATGGGAGAAGGGAGTAACTAGAAGTAAACACTTTTAGGAAGGGACAAGGTCAAATGAGAGAATAAAAAAAGGGAGGACAGGGTAGGATCCAGGGCAATATAGTTAGTATTATACAACATGATTATTATGAAAGTCTTTTGCAAAATGGCACATATGTGGCCTGCATTGAATTGCTTGCCTTCTCAGTAGGGATGGGGAGGGAGGGAGAGAAGTTGGAATTCAAAGTATTAGAAATGAGTGTTGAGAATTATTATTGCATATAACTGGGAAATAAAAAACACAGACAATGGGGTATAGAAATTTATCTTGCCCTACAAGAAAAGAGAAAAGATGGGGATGAGGAAAGGGAGGGGTGTGATAGAATAGAGGGTACATTGAGGGAAGGAATAATCAGAATGCAAGGTATTGCATGGGAATGGGGTGGGAAGAGGGGAGAGATAGAAAGAAAAATTGGAACTCAAAATTTTGTGGAAATGAATGTCAAAATCTAAAATTAAATAAATAAATACAATAAGAAAAGAAACTCAAATTTTTTAAATGACTGCTTTTTTTAATTTACATTTTTAATGAAGTAAACAAATGCAATTTAAAAAATAAAGATCAATTAGCTAAGTCTAGACTCCACAGCCATTGCTCTGAACCTTCTACATTCAGCTTTACTGGTATTGCTTTTAAAAGTGTTACTTCCAACAGATTCCTACAGATCTATAATTCTGCAGTCTCAACACTAAAAGCAAGTGACTTAAGCAACTTTCATTCATACAACTTCTCTATAACCATAAGCATTTTTAAGAAGTCAATTAATAAGTGATAAGGTGAACTCAATTTATATAAATAATGAATTTATTTATATTTTCAAAAAATAGTTTTGACAAGGTTCCACAGGAAAAAAAAAGTTGATTATGAAATCTGAACAACTTTTGAGTGGAGGGATGAATCAGTGCCCTGAGGAAGGAGATGGAGGGGAGGGAACTCCCCTTGAAATCTACCCTGGTCAGACCACATCTGGGGCACTTGATTCAGTTTTGTTTTCCAAGTATTTTTAAAGTTATTGATAACTGCAGAATGTCTAGAGAATAATGTGAACTTGGATGGTGAAAAGACTGGAGACTATGTCATTCCATGGACAACTGAAGGAACCAGTAGCTTTTGGGGGAAGCCAGAGAGGATGTTTTCTTCTCAAATATTACACAAGGGGAGGAGGGGCAGAGCCAAGATGATGGAATACAAAGATGCATATACACTAGCTCTTTTCCCACAGCCCATAAAATACCTGAAAAGAAAGACTCTCAACAAATTCTAGAGCAGCAGAAGCTACAGAACAACAGAGTGGAGGAGATTTGCAGCCCAAGGTAACCTGGAAGGCCAACAGGAAAGGTCTATCACACCAGACACGTAGTGGAGCCTAGCCCAATCTTAGCCACATGGCATTGTGCTGGGAGGAGGACTGAGCAGGCCTCAGGGGCAGAATCCCCAGTGGCAGTAGCAGCAGTTTGTAGATCCCTCAACCCAGAGGCGTCAATGACAGGGTTTTTTCAGCTAATCTAGAAGGGAGCAGGGTCTTCCTATAGCTCCGACCTCAGGTGGTGGCAACAGAGGCTGCATCGAGCAGCAGCTCCCACAGCAGCTCACATGCATTGTTGGATCATAAAGCCCCTGGGGGAACTGAGCAGCTGATCAGTACCTCAGCCTTGTGTAGCAGCCCTGCCCCTACTTAATGCTCCTGGGGTAATTGAGCAGCTTATCTGAATCTCATCTCCCAGTGCTAGCTTGGTGGAACTGGAGGCCAGATGGTTGTGGAGAGGAAACTGGGCGCAAAAGTTTCTTGTTGCTCCCAGACCAGTGTACATGCTTCATTGTGCCAACTTGGAGGAACTGAGATCTTACAGATTCCCAGAGTATACACTACTCTTGACAAAGGACCCAAAAGTCAAATAACTCATTGGGAGAATGCCCAAAAAAGGGGAACAAATAAGACTATAGAAGGCTACTTTCTTGGTGAACAGATATCTTCTCCCATCCTTTCAGATGAGGAAGAACAATGCTTACCATCAGGGAAAGCATCAAGGTTTCTGTATCCCAAACATCCAAAATAAATATTCAATGGTCTCAGGCCATGGAAGAGCTCAAAAAGGATTTTGAAAATCAAGTAAGAGAGGTGGAGGAAAAATTGGGAAGAGAAATGAGAGAGATACAAAAACATCATGAAAAGCAGGTCAACACCTTGCTAAATGTCTATGCGTCTCTAAATCTTGAAGGGGGAAGGTAGGACCTAAGAAGACAACAAATCCAAGGATATGAGACCACACTTGGAGGTGCTTTGGAGTAATAAAAAAAGGAGTTTTAAAAAGTGACAAAAGTAAAGAAAGCCTCCCTTGCCTCTTCTCTGCTTTCCTCAGGTTGCATGTTAAGCTTCTTTCTTTTGTTGTTGCTCAGTCATTTTCAGTTTTGTCTAAATCTTCATGCCCTCATTTGGGATTTTCTTGGCAAAGTAACTGAAGGGGTTTCCCATTTCCTTCTACAGCTCATTTAACAGATGAGGAAACTGAGGCAAACAGGATTAACTGACTTCCCCAAGGTCACACAGCTAGTGTCTGAGGCTACAATTAAGCTCAGGTCTTTCTGACTCTAGGACTGGAATATTGTCCATTGTACCATCTGGCTGCTCCCCCCCCCCATAGATCTTTCTACCTCCTCCCAAAATAACTCCAGCATATGCCTTATGGACTCACTCAATCCTAACTTCACTCTTTTCCTGACTTGGGGGGGAAGAAAATATTAAAATGGTAGCCTAGAAATATAATTAAGTATCTGAG
Source organism: Bettongia penicillata ogilbyi (assembly GCA_023548195.1). Lineage (NCBI taxonomy): Eukaryota > Metazoa > Chordata > Mammalia > Diprotodontia > Potoroidae > Bettongia > Bettongia penicillata. The sequence goes on along the minus strand of JAJHZJ010000696.1, from coordinate 2,253,303 downwards.
CAGGCTTTTTGTGAACTTTGTCCTGGAAAGGATTTTGCTAGAAGAGCAGATAAAGGGAAACCACTTCCTAATGACAACCATAATTTTCTTATGAGTAGCACATGGGACAGACATGTAGCTTCATGTGTAGTTTTCTCTAGTTAATCTAATTATCAAAACATTTGGTTAAATGATCTGGTATTCCAATTTTTTTCCTTTTTCTGTGTTAAACTCATCCATTTTCTCCACTGTAAGACAATCGATGAAAGAAAAACTGCTGAGGGGGAGGGAAGGGGACAGAGAGAAAGAGAGAGACAGACAGACAGATAGAGACAGAGACAGATAGACAGAGACAGATAGAGACAGAGACAGAGACAGACAGAGAGAGAGATAGAGAGAGAGAGATCTTATTAAGTGCTTATTACATTCCAATCACTATGTTAACTGATGGGAATACAAATATAAGCAAAAGACCGTCCCTACCTCAAAGAGTTTACATTTTCAACTTGCCTGACCTCATTCCCCAAAAGATAAAATGATCATATATAAACATTCACATATTTACATGGGCACACACATTCATATATATACACAAATCTTTACACATACATACATATACACACTCATATTGCATAGTATATCCTGTTTCTGATCAAATGTCTCGATAGTAATTGATTCATTCTTAATTTTGCCTTCCCAAGATTAAGGCAAGGAATGTTTTGTTTTTGTCTTTCTAGATACAGTGCCTAATGGCATGTTTTGCACATCATAGACATTAATAAAAGCTTACTGAATTCGATTAAAAAGTGGAGTATTAAAAGAAATCATTTCTGGTCTCAAATAAAAATCTTTTTCTTCCCTTCAAATATTCATTTCAACAAACTTATTATAATCCTAATGGCGTTGTGTGGCCAAAAGCATTCAGGGTGAGTATGTATGTATGTACCTGCCTGACTACAACTGATTAAACACTCCGGTTAGTCTATACATCAGTTTACCTCTCTGTGAATGGAAAGTTAGGAGGAATTCCAAATGCCTGCCACCTGCCTTGTCTAGATCTGTTAGAGACTGAGACGAAAGATGCCATAATCAGCTCAAAGGATGGCTCCTCCTCATGTATTTAATATGGGAAAGGACACTGTACTCAGAGTAACATGTTCAGGTCTGCAAATGTGACAAACTTCCTTCTCCTAACTCCTCTGCTCTCCCCAATGCCTTTATTTGTGGTCATATCTTATTTGGGTCAAGGAAACAGAAGTTGAAGAGAGAGAATGCAGGATAGAAATTCAAAGACCAGCTGTGGAAATCAATATACTCATTTCCATTTGGCTAAATAAAATAGGCAGGGTCCAAATTCTACAGAACAGCCCTCCCCAAAATGAATGCAACATCTATCTGAGTGATTCAGGATTCCCCACAGGCAAGAGAAGGACTTCTGAAACACTGAGATTCCAGGCTCCTCAGAACTCCATGGGCAAGGAGGCTTTAAGGTAGTTCATTTTAGAAACTTAATTTCTACTCTTTTATTTATTCAAGAAATCCTGGAAATCCGCACCCCCTTCCACTCCCTCATCTGATGGTTTTAATCAGAAAAGGACTTCTGTGGTGAGTAGGGCTTTTTTAAATTATGAGTGTGTTTCTACACAGATTTCATTGCCACAGATACAGTATCTGTCACTCTTCTGCTTCATTAACATGCTGATTTTCTGAAAGGACATACCTTGCTAAAAAAAAAAATGACTTTTTTAAAGAGAGAATCTGAAGTCTTTTTTTGGCGGATGGCAATTTTCCAATCTTGTTTTTTCCAAAGAGGGAAAGAGAAGATTGAAGAAGCCAGTCTGGAGGAGTCATTGCTGATTTGCTTAAAACAGTGGTGGGGAACTTTCAGCCTCGAGGCCACACGTAGTCCTCTAGGTCTTCAAGTGTGGTCCTTTGACTGAATCCATACTTTTTCAACATGAAGTATGGATTCAAAGAGCTTCACCTGAGGAGCTAGAAGACTACATGTGGCCTCAAGGCCACCACTCCAGCTTAAATTCTTTCCCTTGTGACATGTACTCTGATTCACCAATGACCTTCCCCTTTCATATGTTCCCAAGAAAAACAGAAAACCAAGCCGCTTAGATTCCCTTGAGCTGTGGCATGTGTTTCATCCCTCTCTTCAGAGCTTTATCTTCCTTTAAAGATAACCAAGTATCAAGATCAAATCTGGATCTCAGTTTCCTCATAAATAAAGTGCTATTATTGGATTAGATGCCTCTCATGTCCTTTCCAGCTGCAGATCAATGGTCCTATGAGCTTGTTTAAAAAAAAAAAAAGTTTAAACCCACAGAGAAGCCATGTGGGAAATTCTTCCTGCTACTCTGGCCCAGTGGGTAGATGAAGACGACTGCCCAAAAAGCCGAGGACCAAGGTCTAAGAAAACAATGAGTTACTATCAAGTTAAATTTAGGTTTGGCATGTGACCCCTAGACTCCTAAAGGATATAGATCTTAGAAGCATGGAAAATGGATACAAATGCCATAGCTGACATGGCAAAGTAAGACCTTAGATGCAGCAAGTTACACCTCTGATGGAGATAAAACAAGTCCCAAGCCCAAGAGCCTTAGGCGTAGCATTGCTTCCATCCTGGGACCCTGTATCATTGTCATGGCAAGCAATACCTGTTGAGATGCTACCTGGCAAGCACTCCTCTAGGTGCTACAGTTACACAAGACCCACAAAGGAAAATTGTTGCCACTGACAATATCCTTGATACAATTGGGTGGTCCAATATCAGAAACTGATAATATTTTATCAGTGGCTATGATACTAAAGTAGAAAAAAATAACATCTTCTTTGTCTCCATATCCTACTTGTCCAGGGACTTTTCCATCTGCCTAGTTGAAACTTTTCTGTGTGTTGTCCTCCCATTGAAATGGGAACTCCTTGAGATCAGAAACTGTCCTTTTCTATTTATATTCACAGTCCTTAGAAGAGCATAGTAAGCTCTTAATAAATGTTGCTGTCATTCATTCATTCACTTTCTAAAAGTGAATTTCTAAATTTCTAAAAGTGATTATTCCTAAAATAAAGAAAGAAGCCAGGATACCATGGAAATATTTTTGTATAACTGCACATGTATAATCCATATCAAATTGTTTGCCTTCCCAAGTAGAGGGCAAGCAGAGAGAAATAGGAAGAGAACTTGGAACTCAAAACTCTTTTTAAAATGTTAAAAACTCTTTTTATATATAACTGGAAGAATAAAATATTAATTTTTTAAAAAGGCCAGAAGTCTCCATCACTGGCTTGCTGCTCTCTTCATGGGCTTACACTTCTGTTGTTGGAGTTTTCTATCCATGGGATAGCAGTGGGTCTTGTACAGCTGGAATAATATGTTCCCTGCAGAAGCATTCACATTTTTATACCTTTATAATGATACCAATTGATCAACAAACTGCACCCCAAGATATGCTTTCAATTAATTTGACTTCATATGTGGAAGTGTTGCACATGAGTTATCTTTCTTTTCTATTGTGGTATTTTAATTCTCACAAAATAAACCATTTAGAAAACAATTCCTGCTGAATCCTGATTTCAATAAACCTCCACATTCCTAAAGATGAAAACCATTCTCTCCGTCTAACCACCACCTCCATGTCATCCTCAACTCATTGAAGGATTCACCACACATAGCCAGTCTCTTGTTGAGCGTTACCATCCTTATCTCCACTATACTTCTGACAAAAGTCCTTTTTTATAGACCTTCACCTTCTCATGCCTGGACTATTGCAAAAGCCTTCCAATTCCTCTTCCCACGCCAACCTATTCTTATCTGCTGTCAAACTGATTTTCCTAAAGCTCAGGTCTGATCATGTCACACATGATGTATGTGTGTATACAGAGAGAAACAGAGAAAGAAGAGGAGGAGAGGGGAGAGGGAGGGAGGGAGGGAGACAAAGAAAGACGGAGACAGAACAGGAAAGAAAGACAGAAAGAGAGGAGAGAGAAGAGAGAGAGAAAGTCCACTGAGTAAATTCCAGTGGCTCCTTATTATCTCCAATATTACAGGAAAGAAAGACAGAAAGAGAGGAGAGAGAAGAGAGAGAGAAAGTCCACTGAGTAAATTCCAGTGGCTCCTTATTATCTCCAATATTAAATAAAAAGTCTTCTGCTTGGCATTTAAAACCCTTCTCAACTCCACTCTTCCTACACCCATTCAGTCTTCTACCTTCCCTAGTCCACAATCCAAGTAAGCTGGCCAATTTGTTGTTCCTCACACATGACACAACTTCTCCCCACTGCACACATTTGCCCTGGCTGTTCCTAAATCCTAGAATGTTCTTTCTTATCACATAGGCCTCCTAGTTTCTTTATCGAGGCTCAGTTCAAATCCTCCCTTCTGCAAGAGACCTTCCCTGGTCCACTGCACTGCTAGTCCTTTCCTTATCAGATTATCTGACATTTCCACTGTATTTATCTTCTATTTAAATAATTGTGTAGGTGTTGTCTATTCCATTAGAATGTTCCTTGAGAGTTGGAGCCAGGCCTTTCTTTGTATCCCCAGCACTTGGCACAGTGCCTGGTGCTTACTAAATATTTAACAAATGCTGTAGACTGGTTGACTAATGCAACCTTCTCATTTTACAAAAGAAAAAACTCAGACCTAGAAAGAGGAGGTCATAAATAGTAACTGGCAGAACCTAGCTTTGATTCTACTTTTTTTTGTCCAGACCTATGAATTAATTGTCACAAAGTACTTGTTGTAAAGAAACTGCTTTTAGCAACACATATTGATAACTGCTCTACCACTTGATATCTTAGGGAGTTGTCTGGCATGCACTCCACTGTGTTTTGTAGGAATTCAGTAGCTAAGAACTTCAAAGTGTGACATGGAAGATGGCATTACAGACATCCACAGAAGCCAAGATCTGTTCATGATGGCCCAAAGGTTGAAAGAATTGCCCATTCAGTATGTGTGAAAGCCAGGCCCTGAAGCCAAGTCTTCCTGAATCTGATGTCAGCCTTCTATCCACTATAATACCATACTGCATCTCCTTTGAATAACTTCTGGTGTTATTTGCTTTCATCAGATTTGTTAAGTAAAATGTTTGTAATCACTATTGTCATTCGTATTAATCTTGTATCATGGGTTGAATTGAAGGTTGTGATGCATGTGATGTGTGTACCAGGGCTCCCCTGAAAACTTCTAGGGACATGGAGGTGACCAGTTGCTTAAGGGCTCATAATTAGAAATGATGAGGCAGTCACGTTGGTCAATGAGCAGGAAAGGCCTGTGACTCAATGAAGCTTTAAGGAGAACTGAGCCACTCATGGTTGCTCTCTTCTCTTTCCAGATGCAGACCCTCTCAGAACTATTTAAGTGTCTCCTGTGAAGAATACAGATAAATCCACCAATTGATGAGTCACATCCTGGCCACGTAGCAGCTGTGAGCACATGGCTATTCATGCGTATGTCCTACTTGGTGAAATATGAGATTGAATATCAGAACCCTAGTTGCATCTTCTGTTTGAGTTTCTTTACCAGATCACAGCTGATCACAAAGTAACTTCCAAAACAATGAGGGAAGAAGGCCTTATAGGGCCTCTTTCTTCTAGTTCTGGTAAGAGTTGGAAGAGAAAGGCCATATATAACCTTGGTACATGTACCAAGGGATCAGAAGGATTTTTCTTCACCCCATGATGCAGAACTAGGAGCAATATGTGAGAGTTACATCAGGGAAGATTTTATTCAAAGTTAAAAACAATCCTTATAATAATAACTATTTAAAGGAGGAGTGTACTACTTTTAGGCAGAGGTTGATGCACCACTAGTGATGGACAGTTTATAAAGAAGATTCCCATGAACTGGACTTAAGGTCCCTTCCAACTTTGAAACTTTGTGGGAGTCAGGAAAAGTCTTGGAGGTTCTTTCCAGTTCTGAGATGGGATAAGGGTCAGAGACAGTCTCTAAGGTAGCATAGTATCATGGAAAGAGTTCAGGATTGGGAGTCAGAGGACTTGGGGTTGAATCTTGGCTCAGTGTTTTTGTTTGCTTGTTTTTACTACCCGAGTGAGCAAATTCAGCTCTCTGAGTCTCAGCTTTCTCCTTGATAAAAGGAAAAGATACATTCTGAAGAAAGAGATCATGGACTAAATATGCAGTCCAAAGACCTATGGTTTCAGACATGGTCAATATGACAATTTATTTTGCTTGATTATGTACATTTCTTACACAATTTCATTTTTCTTTTTTTCCCCAAATTGGTAGGTAAAATGAGAAAAAAGAGAAAATAACACGAAGCACTAAATGACCTTTTAGCTCCCTTCTGGCTCTATATCTATGAGTCTAGGATATGAGCATGTAATCCTCAGTAATGCATCTTATTCCCTTCCTTTAACATTCACCTTCATTTAATCAGCCTGTTCCTGCTTGCTCTCTGATTCTAACCTTAAAGGTGATTCTAAATGCCAGTGGGCATTTCAATAATGGATGATTGGGGAAGAGGAACTGACCCCATCTGGGCTATAATTTGATCCTGAAAAATGGTGCCCGGGACCATCCAGTAGTAACACCACAGTACACATATCAGCTACCATACCTGGTATTTAATTCAGTAGCTATAAACCTCAAAGGGTCACAGCATGGGCGATATCATTAGAGACATCCAAGGAGACCAAGACCTGGTAGCAACTGGCCAGTCTCAAAGTAGAGCCAATTGTAAACAGAATAAGTGAAAGTATTAAAAAAAAATCCCATTAAACTTGTATAGCCTTCATGCTGTACTGGTTACCCTTGAGATGTCAAGAGAAAGCAAGGGAGGCAATTAGACCCTGAGGCAAATTTACGTAGAGACATTGACAAGAGCTAAAGGGGATGGACCATAAATGCATCATTGGAAAGAAATGCTCTCACAGATGTGCTCCCATGTCCATTGTGATATCGGAGGATTAAAGCTTTAAGGTTTGTTTTCTCCTTTCTTCATGCTGGGTACATGTATGAAAGGAGAAGATTTTTCAGTAATAGACTATAATTTTCATACTCTTTAAAGCTCATAAGCCCTTCATT
>JAJHZJ010000696.1:2026273-2243773 GCA_023548195.1 Bettongia penicillata ogilbyi | reverse complement strand
ATATAAGAGGAAGTAATAAATTTATTTAAGATGGATAAATAAACCTATACAAAGGATTATAAGATCAAAGGACAATAAGAAAGGTACAAAAAACTGTAGCTTAAACCAGGAGCCATGCCACTTTAAGCCTGAATCTTTGTCCCACTGAGAAGAATATTTCATGGACTTATTTCTTCCAATAGTCAAAGAACAGGGAGAAACCCACTGGCAGTAGAAAGAGCAGTGAATTTGAAGCCACAGACCTGAGTTCAAATCCTATGTCTCCCATTTACTAGCTGTGTGATTTTTTTGGGCTAGCCCCTTCCTTCTCGGGGCTTCATTTCATTATCTATAAAGTATGAGGTGGAAGGGTGGGGTCAGGGATTAAGCTCCAAAAGAGTCAAAATCCCTTCCAGTTCAAATATTCTATGACTCGATGAACCTGGTTGCTCATGCCTGAGTCAGACCAAGGATTCCCAGTCATATAATCCCAAAGAATATATGAGAGAAAAAGCAAAACCTACATGCCCAATTTGCTCATTTCTCAAAACAGTTGGGGGGATTAGAGATAGTCTCCCTATCTTCATACTGAATATGCCAGCCCAGCAGTAATCTCTTCCTCTCTTTGCTTGTCTTGTGTACATTTTGAGACTAGCACAGTTCAGAAATATATCAAAAAGAATTTATGGGATATAAACTAAGATGACATCAGTAAATCCAGTGAGGTACCCAAGTCACAGTTCTCTCTCCCAAGCACAGTAGTCAGAAAGAATGTAAAAAGGAAAATCAAAGGCTGCAGTTGGAAGAAGCCCAACAGGGGAGAATCAAGAAACAGGACATACCTCATGTGAGGGTGGGGGAAGAAAACTGCACGAGACCCACAGCTTTTTGTAGAAATGTAATGATATGCACTGAGACCAGGTTGTTCAAGAAAACCAAGAGACAGCTTTCTGAGAACCTCATTAGATACATGCGCAAACTAGAAGTCAACATAGCATGAGAAAAATAGAATATTAAAATGAACAGGACCTAGAAATCGATCAGCTAGTTCAAAGGAGGATGTTGGAGCTTAGACATGAAAAGATCATTGACCCAAAGGCTCATAGTCAATGAGCAGCACTTGGGAAGTGAAACCAAGTCTTCAAAAGCCACACCACTTTCCACTTGTCACCATGTTGCCCTTGTGGAGTGATAGCAGGTCTGATGTCTTTTATTTGGAATGCCAAGCCCTATGAGGCTAGCTGGATATGGAGAAAGGAAAAAAGCTGATGACCATCTGGTCATTATCATGGGAGTTACCATGGGAATGAGAGATGCAGATGTAACTATGGCAGCCAAGCAGGCATTTTACTGAGGGTTCACAATACCTGCGGTTTTGACATCAGCGTAGGCAGAAGAGGTTGAGGGCAGGGAGAGCAGTGCAGTTATGTCTTCTTGCCAGACCACAAAGGACAGGGATGAGAAAGCAGCTTTGATAGCCATATGGCTTGGGCTGGTGAGTCACCCACCCACACCCGCACCTGACACCTTCATCTCATCTCTTTTATCTGTGGTGGGTAAAGACTTTCTCTTCAACTGTTCTGTTCAAATTATTTTCTTCAGTCTTCCCTTCCTTCCCCTAGAGGGAGGAGCAAAACAGAGATAAACTTATTCTCTTCTCTATTGCATTGCAAATGAATTGTTTCTTGATTGTTTACAGTAGGTTACCTAAGTAGGTCTCTTAATTTGGTACTCATACCTCCCAGGTTGGGTCACCTGAGAGTGACTGCCATTCATATTTCTAGAATACCTGTGGGTCCAAGCTCCTCAACCCCAACAATATGTTTCCCCTTAAGAGTCAACCAGTAGACACAATTAACTCAAAGCAAAAATATTTATTAAAAAAGAATAGGCAGGGGCAGAGTCAAGATGGTGGAGTAGAAAGATATACATATACTAGCTCTTCCCACACAGCCCATAAGATACCTGTAAAGAAAGACTCTCAACAAATTCTAGAGCAGCAGAAGTGGATAACAACAGAGTGGAGGACATTTCCAGCCCAGGGTGACCTGAAAGGCCGATGGGAAACGTCTGTTGCACCAGACCACTGAGCAGAGCCCAGCCCAGTCTTGGCCGCATGGTATGGCTCTGGGAGGAGGATGTGAGCAGGCCTTGGGGGTGGAATCCCCAGTCTCAGTAGCAGAGGTTCGCAGATCCTTCAACCCACATGTGCCAAAGGTCAGTAACAGGGTTTTTTCAGCTGGCAGAGAAGGGACAAGGGCCTTCCCATAGCTGCAGTTGCATCAGGCAGGTGGCAGCAGTTCCCACAGCAGCCCTTACAGCAGCCCACATCCAGTGCTTGATCAAAAACCCCTGGGGGCACTAAGCAGGGCATTGTGTAGAGACCCTGCAGCAGCTGATCTTTATCTCACACTGAATGGTGGCCCTGCCACCATTTATCTGAATCTTTATGCCACCAGCTTATCTGAATCTCAGCCCTCAGTGCTGGCTTGGTGGAACTGGAGGCCAGATGATTGTGGAGAGGAAACTCTACTAAGATTCTGGGCACAAAACTCTCTCTCTTCTTACTCCCATACCAGTGTACATGCTTGATTGTGCTACTTTGGAGGAACTGAGATCTTACAAATCCCCAGAGTATACACTACTCTTAACAAAAAACTGAAAAGTCAAGTAACTGGTTGGGAAAATGCCGAAAAAAGGGGAAAAAAAATAAGACTATAGAAAGCTACTTTCTTGGCGAACAGATATCTCCTCCCATCCTTTCTGATGAGGAAAAACAATGCTTACCATCAGGGAAAGACATAAAAGTCAAGGCTTCTGTATCCCAAACATCCAAAATAAATATTCAATGGTCTCAGGCCATGGAAGAGCTCAAAGAGGATTTTGAAAGTCAAGTAAGAGAGGTGGAGGAAAAATTGGGAAGAGAAATGAGAGAGACATAAAAAAATCATGAAAAGCAAGTCAACAACTTGCTAAAGGAGATCCAAAAAATTTTTGAAGAAAATAACACCTTTAAAAATAGGCTAAGTCAATTGGATAAAGAGGTTCAAAAAGTCAGTGAGGAGAAGAACGCTTTAAAAAAACAGAATTAGCCAAATGGAAAAGGAGGTTCAAAAACTCACTGAAGAAAATAATTCTTTAAAAATTAGAATGGAACAGATGGAGGCTAATGACTTTATGAGAAACCAAGAAATCACAAAACAAAACCAAAAGGATGAAAAAAATAGCAGATAATGTGAAATGTCTCATTGGAAAAACAGCTGACCTGGAGAACAGATCCAGGAGAGACAATTTAAAAATTATGGGACTACCTGAAAGTCATGATGAAAAAAAGAGCCCAGACATCATCTTTCATGAAATTATCAAGGAAATTTGCCCTGATATTCTAGAACCAGGGGGCAAAATAAATATTGAAAAAATCCACCAATCACCTCCTGAAAGAGATCCAAAAAGAGAAACTCCCAGGAACATTGTACCCAAATTCCAGAGTTCCCAGGTCAAGGAGGAAATATTGCAAGCAGCTACAAAGAAACAACTTAGTATTATGGAAATACAATCAGGATAACACAAGATCTAGCAGCTTCAACATTAAGGGATCGAAGGGCATGGAATAAGATATTTCAGAAGTCAAAGGAACTAGGACTAAAACCAAGAATCACCTACCCAGCAAAACTGAGTATAATACTTCAGGGGAAAATATGGTCTTTCCATGAAATAGAGGACTTTCAAGCATTCTTGATGAAAAGACCAGAACTGAAAAGAAAATTTGACTTTCAAACACAAGAATGAAGAGAAGCATGAAAAGGTAAACAGTAAAGAGAAATAATAAGGGACTTACTAAAGTTGAGCTATTTACATTCCTATATGGAAAGACAATATTTGTAACTCTTGAAACTTTTTTTCAGTATCTGGTGGGATTACACAGAGAGAGAGAGAGAGAGAGAGAGAGAGAGAGAGAGAGAGAGAGAGAGAGAGAGACAGAGACAGAGACAGAGACAGAGACAGAGACAGAGAGACAGAGATAGAGACAGAGAGACAGAGAGCACAGGGTGAATAGAATAGGATGGGACCATATCTTTAAATAATGAAATTAAGCAGTGAGAGAGAAATATATTGGGAGGAGAAAGGGAGAAATGGAATGGGGCAAATTATCTCTCATAAAAGAGGCAAGTAAAAGACTTTTCAGTAGAGGGGAAAAGAGGGGAGGTGAGAGAGAAAACATGAAGCTTACTCTCATCACATTCTACTAAAGGAAGGAATAAAATGTACACTCATTTTGGTATGAAAACCTATCTTAAAATACAGGAAAGTGGGGGAGAAAGGGATAAGCAGGGATAAGCAAGATGGAAGGGGGGAAATGGGAGGAGGGAGCAATTAGAAGTCAACACTTGGGGAGGGACAAGGTAAAAAGAGAGATTAGAAGAAATGGGAGGTGGGATAGGATGGAGGGAAATATAGTTAGTCTTATACAACATGACTATTATGGAAGTCATTTGCAAAACTACACAGATATGGCCTATATTGAATTGCTTGCCTTCCCAATGGCGATGGGTGAGGAGGGAGGAAGGAAGAGAAGTTGGAACTCAAAGTTTTAAGAACAACTGTTGAGTATTGTTCTTGCATACAACTGGGAAATAAGAAATACAGATAATGGGGTATAGAAATTTATCTTGCCCCACAGGGAAAAAGAGAAGGTGGGGATAAGGGAAGGGAGGGATGTTAGAAGGGAGGGTTGTTTGGAAATAATAGTAATTACAATGCTCAGAGTTTTGGGGTGGGGGAGGGGAGAGACAGGGAGAAAATTTGGAACTCAAAATTTTGTGGAAATGAATGTTGAAAATAAATTTTAAAAATATATAAATGGCAAATAAAATGGAATAGGAAAAATAGACATTACACAACTTTTCCTCCATAAACTTCAGGCATAATCTACCACTAAAACACACAATCCTGAACAGTATGGGAACAAGCTTAGAGTAAAATGGTAGTGAATCATATGTTTGGGAAACATAAGTTGCTAAGATTATTCACTTTTCCACACTGCTTGGCTTTGAGATCTTTTTTTCCCTCATGTACTCCTCACAATGCTCAATTGTTGATTGTCAGAGAATGCTCTCTCTTTAACCCATAATAAGCTCTTTTCTTTGCTGCCAGTGATCTTGTTCCTTGAAGTTGCCTCTAGCTTTAAATGACTGCTCCTTTGTATCCATGTCAACATTATGTGTCTTTGCTTCTTCAAATGTGTTTTAAACTCTCAAAAATGAACTCTCCAACTGCTGGATGAGACACCTCCTGTAGGGGATTAATTCAGTTGCTAGACGCCATTGCCAATGTTGAAGAAAGACAAATTGCCTTTCACCTCCCACCCCACAAGAGGTGAAGAAAGGAATTTTCCTATGACTCTTAGTGCTTGATTTTATTCACCTAAAATTCCAGGTGCTTTATTGTCTCCAGGTCTTAACTATTAAAACCAAAAATATGGAGAATTCCTTCTTGTTCGATGCCATTGCTCTCTTTTAACTCAGTTAAAGAGTTGATACTTTTAATTTTTTAAATTTAGTTTAATTGCCACCATGTGACAAGGTTGGCATTGTTGCAGCTAGTCAATGAACTGGGAGTTTTCCCAGCACTAAACCCAGACTCCATCCAATTATGCAAGTGAGGCTACATTATTATAACCAATACCATATTGCCAAAGATGAGCACCCATAGCACATGGGATCTCACCCTCCAGCAGAGGGAGCCCTATTACCCATGGAAATGCTTTAGACAGCTCTCCTCATACATCTAAAGAGAACTTAGTGGTCAGCTCTGCCTCTTCTGTTTTATTCTCAGTGCCTAGTTGAGGCTTATCAAAGTTTCAGGCCATTTTATATAGTCTAGTATTTATGAGGATAGAGAAGGATTCTGGGAGTCAAACAGAAAAATACAAGAGACTATGTCTTCCTTTCCTGCCCTCCTACTCCAGTCATGACACTTAGACTTACTGATGAGTGAGTGGACACAGACCCTGAGCCCTAAGGCAGATTAGCAGTGAATGATATTTACTGCCCTAACTCAGGTACAAGAACCAGAACTCAGGGTTTAGAAAGTGGCATATTGAGATCTTGAGAGCTTCTGCTTGTGTGCCAGTGGACAGGATTATAACCCAGACTAAACCTCAGAGCTCAAAATGTGTTGGCTCTCCCTAAGGCATATGGCTTCTAACAAAGCTGTAATCCTTCCCTAAGGAAGCATCAGCAGCTGAAACAGATGTCCTGAAAAGAGGTGAAGTACCATAGCCACAGAGCTCCTGAGCAGCAGCAACAGCAGATGGTCCAGTGGGAGCAGAATGGCAAAGGATTTTTTAGAATATACCAAGGAGCTACAGGAGTAGAGATGAGGATTCATGAGGTGCCAAGCATTTCTTTGTGGTGAAGCAAATGACCTCACCTCTCATTGTCACTTGAGTCATCAGAACTATACGAGTCCCAAAGGAAAGTGGAGCCTATTAGAGAGAAACATTGATGCAAACTTCAGGACTAAAGAAGATGCATTACTTTCTTCTTTACTGCTGCACCCCAAGGACCATCTGGCTTACAGCTTAAGCCTCCTATATGTGTTGTCTCCCTCACAAGCTCCTTGAGACTAAGGACTATCTAACTTTACTATTGTGTCTCCAACACTTAGCAGAATGCTTTGCAGACAGTAAGTGCCCAATAAATGCCTATTCCTTCTTTTGTGCTGGGGAAAGAGTGGAGTGCTATAAGTTCCATCATCGAACAGATCCCTGAGGAATATGGGATCACCTTTGATATGGTCAAACTTGAGGGAATCCCAATACCAAGATGGTCTTATAAGAGCTGTGTCAGTTTTCTTGACTAGCTACTTGACCTGATCACAAGTTCCTTTAGGAACCTTTGTCTTGTACCACCAAGGACTCTTGTCAGTTGGACAGGAGACAAATTGCAGCGTTCCCCAGGGGCTCACATATGAGCCCCAGAGTATAAGGTAATTATGTCTACCAGATCACATTCACTGGAAAATGTGTCAAATACTTAAGTGGTCATGGAGAAAGTTAAACTATCACACTGCACTTATAATGGAAACATTCCTAACTCCATAATCATGCCCAGAAGCATTGAGTTTGGATAAAAGAAAAGACCTGAATAGTAATTATACCAACTTACATTTCTCTAGTGCTTGATAGGGATGTTAGCTAAGAGGGTAGAAATCTAAATCAATCCTCTTATTTTTCTTGATTTCTCACCACCACCACTTCTGACAAACTGAAGAGGATGTGTGTGTGTTGGGTAGCGGAGGTGAGCAGGGTTTGCATTCATACTCCTGAAAAAGACTGACAGTAGTACCTCCCGTTCTTTGGGAGATATGAGACATATGTCTCAGAAAGGAGAACATGAATCCTCCATATATGAGTAAATATCATTAAACCTCCCTAGAGAAAAAGCCACTAGCTAGAATCTTAAATCAAGCTATAACGAGGTCCCACCCCTCAAAGGAAGATTTCTTAGCAGTAGAAGTGGGCATTGGTATCTGATTACTAGGATATAAGCATAAGCTTACTGAAAAAACACCAAGTGAGTCTTGATAAAGATACATTCAATCCAATAAACATAAATTTGTGGAATTTGGGAGATTGGGTTTTGCTGTGTTCATCAATCCAGGAAATATTTCAAATGTTCATCCTGTTTTGTTTCCTCATGATCTAATGTCTGGTTCTGTGGCCCAGAGTTGAGAAGGGGCATGTAGGGCACTAAAGAAAGACTTGTGACCATGAGGCTATGCTGAGAAAATACAATTTATTTGTGCCATGAAGTGGTTAGACATTACTCATCACCTAATATACAAGGAAAGAAAAAAAACTTGCAATGGTATAAAGTCACAAGTTGACATTTTTCTCTGAGAGGCTGATGGCTGAATAAACAAGCAGATTCACAGAACAGCCACATCTACCCCTGGCAAGGAAGGTTTCTATTCCACCTTTCAAGCAGAGATCAACCTTATCCCAAAGAAAAATAAATATTGCAAAAGTAATATTTGGAGAGGTCCAAGGAAAGTGACTCTTCTTTGTCACCAGTAAGATGGATGTGAAATTTCTCCCCAAACATATTGAGTATCGCTCAATCAAGAATGTTAAGTGCAGACTTGAATCTGAAAAGACTGCTATCAGAATAATGTGTGGTCTCATTCTCCTCAAAAAAAGAAGTCTCCCACAGCGTCATTATTTTGTACACATCTCACCAGAATGACACTACATGAGTACAGCTCTATTAAGTTAAAGCATCATCTGTGCCAGCTCATAGCCCAGATTTGTCTAGCTAGCATTTCCTTTACCTATTTACTTCAGAATTAGATATAGAGTCAAAGGGGATCTTGTCAAGCCTCTAATTTTATCAAGAAGGAAAGTGAGGCTCAGGGAGAAGAAGTGAAATAGATCAAAAGATCAATCTAGCAATCAATCAACATTTCTTAAGCATCTATTACTTAGCGCCACATACTGTACTAAGCACTGAGATTGCAAAAAGAGGCAAAAGTCTTTCTCTCCCCTCAAGGAGCTAATGAACCAACAAACAAATATATACACAACTAGTAAGGATCTTAGGAGCCATCTGATCCAGCCACATCCCTCACGACCTCCTTCCTATCCTCCAATTTAAAATTGTGAATATAGTATGGAGCAGCAGAAAAACACTGGATGGGAGTAGGTACCCACTAAATGGTAAATGACGAAACACTTGTGTCATAAGAATGTTAGGAAATATTATTGTATCATAAGAAATGATAAATACAAAGAATTCAGATAAACTGGAAGGACAAATATAAACTTACACAGGTGAAGTAAGCAATCAGGAAAACAACTTACATGTTGACTATAACAAAATGGAAAACAATGCTAAAAAAACTTTTGATCATTGTGACATCAGAGGACTGATAGTGAAGCAGGCTGATTCTCTTCTCAACAGAGAGATGGTGGACCATGGGTTCCAAATGAAGTATACATCTTCAGATATTACTAATGTGTTAACTTATTTTTCTTGATTTTACTTGTTTATTACAAAAAGGTTAACAATTTGTGGAGAGGGCAGAGTTATTGAGGAGCTAGGAGGAGATGAGGAAAGGGCTATCTGGTTTTTTAAGAAGAAATAAAATGAAAAGAAATTTAAAAATCTATATTCTAGTGGTAGCTCAACCATGAGTTATGTGACCTTGTCGAAGTCACATTCTCTCTCTGAACCTCAGGTCCTTATCTGTAAAATGAATAGGTCAAATCAGAAGCCCCCAAGAGTCTTTTGGACTCTAAAGTTTGAAATTCACCAGGTCCAGAGCTCCCAAAGTGTGCTAGAAATATTAGCAGAAATAAACAGCCCTACATAATCCCAAGAGGTGGATTAATGGCCAAAAGAAAACAACAAATCCTGTCTGCATGAAGAGGAGAACAGCTGCAAGTCATACTTGGAAAACAGCCTCTGCCTTGCAAGCTCCTCATTACTTGTCATCATCAAAGGGAAGCCATTCCAGGAGCTTGTCCAGAAAGAAAGTTTATTAGTTAACAAGCCTCCAGAAACCCATCATGGGCAAATTATTTTTGCACACAACTAGGATCCCTTTTCTAGAGGATTTGATCTTTAGAATTAAAGTGTTTTTCATAAATGTTCACTGTGTCTTAGATGCTGTGCAGGAATTGTGTTTGTGTGTCTAGTGTTACTTTGAGAGAGACAGAAACAGAGACAGATAGATCGAAATGGACAAAGAGAAAGAGACAGAAAAGGATGGATAGACATATGAACAAGGAAAGAGACAGAAACAGAGACAGAAAAGAGACACAGAGAAAAGAGAGAGAGGAGAGACAGAAAGAGAGAATATATTCTTAACACTCAAGTGATACAGTGGGTAGACACTAGATTGTAAATCAGAAAGACATGAGTATGAATTCTGCTTCAGGTACTTCTGAACTATGTGACCTGGGAAAGTCAGCTAACCTCTCTAAGCCTCAGCCTCCTTGAGAGGCAAAATCCGATAGTGGACAAGCTATAGATTGAGTATCAGGAAGATGTGGGCTTCAAATTCTACTTCAGATATTTAGAAGGTCTATAACCCTAACATGTTACCTAACTTGTTTGTGAGTCAGTTTCCTTGTCTATCAAATGAAGAGACTGGGTCTGAGGACCTTTAATGACCCTTTGAATTCTAAATCTATTATCCCACACATGTTAATGAACCAAACTTCACCCTGGAACAAAGATTTATTTTTTAAACAAAAATATCGTAACCCTTTGCTTCTTGGAAGAACTGCTGTGAAAAAGTTATAGGAAGGTCTCTTTGAAGCCAAGGAGACATTTTTTACCATATTTCATAAGGAGTCTGACATTTTAATTCGACATTGAAAGGATACTGGGAAAGAAGAAAGGAAGAGCACTTATTAAATGCCTATTATATGCCAAGTACTTTAACAAATATTATCTCATGTAAGACTCCCACTACCACTGGGAGATAGGTGTTATTCCCATTGTACAGTGAAGGACAGTGAAGCAGACAGGTTTAGTAGTTTGCCCAGTCACCGAGCTAGTTAAGTGTCCCAGGCTAGATTTAAAGTTGCTCTCCCTGACGCCAGGGCCCAGCATTCTATCTACTTTGCTATTGGGCTTCCTCTAGGAAGAAGAATATGGAAAATATATATTGGCAGGCTATGAGGGGCTGATAAGAAAGAAACCATTGAGTCATGCTGGGTTGGGCTACATTGAGCACTTGACTCCTTAATCTGTCCTTTCTTCTTACACAGTTCTCTATTAACTGCACAAACTATTCACTTGCTGGTGCCTGACTCATTGAACTATCAAGAAAAGGATAAAGAAGGAAACTTCCTTCCCAAAAAGTAAGACAGTCAATCCATAAGCCCCTACCATGTGCCAGACACTCTGCTCAGTGCTGGGGATACAAATAAAGCCACAAGACATTCCATTCCCTGGAGGAGCTCAGTTTTATCTCTTAAGACCAAACCCCAGAGTTTCACGGCTCTTTTCTCCACTGGTGCCATATGTGACATCACCCTCAGCAAGGTGACAGATTCAACAAACACTTATTAAGCTCCTGCTATGAGCCAGGAACTCTGTGAGGCACTGGAGAGCCAAAGTGAAAAACAACCTCTGCTCCCACACATACACCACCACAGAGCTCACATACTACAAGGAGAAGACAATGGGCACTAATTAAAGACATACAAACTTATCCCACGAAATTTTACTGGGAGGAAAAGGTTTGATGTTGGAGGCATCACCTGAGATTTATTTTGAA
Source organism: Bettongia penicillata ogilbyi (assembly GCA_023548195.1). Taxonomy (NCBI): domain Eukaryota; kingdom Metazoa; phylum Chordata; class Mammalia; order Diprotodontia; family Potoroidae; genus Bettongia; species Bettongia penicillata. The sequence continues at coordinate 2,232,502 of JAJHZJ010000696.1, read as the reverse complement.
GGAAGGTAGGAAACCTAAGAGGTTAAGGAGATGAAGACGTACATTCTAGGCATGGGAAACAGTCCATACTAAGACAAAGAGTTGAATCATCATAGAAGGATCTGCTATCAGGCTATTCTGACAGGAACAAAGAAGGGACTAATATTCTTGTGAGAAGGCTGAAAAAGTAGAGGGAGCTAGATTGTGAAGATTTTTTAATGTCAGAGTGATTAACATTTCATCTAGAGGAAATAGGAAGCTACTGAAGATTTTTGAGTAAGGAAGTGATTGGGTGAGATATTTTAGAACTATCCATTTGTAAGCTGTATGGCAAAAGACTTGGAAATGAGAGAGGCTGGAATAGAAAAACTAGCTACTGAGGAGGAAGAAGGGTCTAAACTAGGGTGGGTGGAGGGAAAGGGACACATGAAAGACAGCTCATGGAGGAAGAATTGACAAGACTTGGCAATTCATTGGATGGGAGGGATAAGGGAGAAGAAAGAACCAAGGCTGACTCTGAGTTTGAGAATCTTGGCTGGTTCAAAGGATGGTGGCACCATAGACAGAAATGAGAATGTTTGGAAGAGTACTGGGTCATGTAATATGATTTCCCATGATCCCTTTTATTCCAAAGAGTCTTGTTATAGTTCAGTGGAGTAGATGGGCCTCCCCACTCTATTTACCTAATTACTTCACTTTTCTGAAGTGTGAAAAGAAAGGACTAATAGACCAATTAGAAGGGGTAATTTAAGATCTCTTGTTCCATCACAGGAAATGATTTCCTCAATTTCTTGCTAAAAAATGACTAAAAGAAAGCTGTTTTCATCTTTTCACAGAATTTACAGAAGACTGCATTAATGAACATTTCTTTGAGATCTCAGATAATTATTTTCCAAATGGAGAAATTATCAAACATTAAATAAGAGAAACTTAAAATGTAGCTGGCAGAAATGGATTTAAAAGTTTTTTAAACCCTGATACCAATGTTTTCTTTTTACTTACAATCTGAGGTATGATGAGAACTTTGACATCTCAGACACTGAAGAACTGAATAAAATATTCCTCCATGTTAATCATTTTAATTGAGGAGGTTTTTTTTTAATTTCTTTGAAGTGAAGACTTCAAGAAGTTGTCACTAGCAACAGGCAAATTGAATATATAACTCATATTTATGCAGAACTTTATACTTTACAAAGTATTTTACTCAGAAAATATTCTATGAGGCAAGTAATCCCTAGACTATTGTGCCTGTTTCACAGGTGAAGAAACTGACACTCAAGAATATTAACTGACTTGCCAATGTTGGAGGCCAGAGTCATGGAGTCTAGAACTAAATGGCACCTTACAGAGTCATAGAGTCTAGAAGTGAATGGTACCTTATAGAGTCATGGAGTCTAGGCACCTTACAGAGTTGTAAGGGGCCAGTACTGAGGGAGTCTGGAATGTGAAGTACTGTCCAGGTTTTAATTTTTACTTTAACAGGAAACATAGCATGTATGGGTTGTTGTACAATCATTACAAATGAATCTGATTGAGGACTGATACATCGAGATAAAGTACAATTTATATAGTATATATCGCTTCTTCATATTCCATGGTGGTGTGTCTACTCAATGTATTGTTTGGTTTTTGCAAAGAGGGAGTGGTGGCCTAATGAGTTGAGATTCTGATAGATAAGTATGGTCAATCCCTGGTCAGGGGCTATTTTCTATTTGTTCTGTTATAATATAAAGAGAATATCTAGGGTGACATTCAAAAAAATTGAGAGTATAGATGTGTCTAAGTCTAGGATACTACATATGATTGGTCAGTGAATAGTAAATGTCATTATGACCCCATACACAGTCAGTTCAGTACATAGCTCGCTCAAACTAATGAGTTCTATAGGTGCAGCTGGCTACTATAGGAGGAAAGAAGATAACGGTTGTTGCTAAGGCAGGCTGTGTCCTTGAGGGATAAACTGCCTGAGATAGTATTCTGAGGCTAAAGAGAAATGTAATTTTTAAAGAGAAATGCGATTTTTTTAAATTGGGACCCAAATACATGTACCCAAGCACTCCATCATTTCCCCCCTTAAACATATGGGACCCAAGATCTTTTGGGATAAGGGACGAAGGTCTCAGCTTCAGAAACAGCTTCCTGCTGAGATTGGATGTAGAGCTTCCTGCCTCACAGGGTCCCACCATTGGAGGGTTTGGGTCTTTAGTCAGCATCAGGAACTTGGCTGATGCCAGATCCAGAGGGTGATGGGTCATGGTCTTGAACAAAGAAGATGATATGCAGCCTGAGTTGTCATCTGCAAGTAGTAGGTACTGAACCTAGAAAACACAATTAAGGATCAAAAAGGAGTAGGAAGAAAATGACTAGAAGTGGGGTGAGTGTGAGAATATAGTCAAACTTCTTCACACTCTCTTGACACACTTAGTAATTATCTAGGGACAGGAGGGGCTTGGGCGACTCCCACTTGTCCCCAACCTCCTTATCTGTTTTCCACATTTTAATCAAGTTTTTATTTATCTTTCCAAATATCTTGAACCCATTATTCAGATTGCTTCACTTTCCTTATATTTCTACCATAGACAAGATAGTTCACAAGTTACTACTCTTCACTAGCATAGCTGTATTGTCTTAAAAAAAAAAAAGAGATTTCTAACTTGAACCTCACAACTGAATAGACGTTCATTGTTTTACAGGTTTGTTTATGCTATTCTAATTATATTCACTCAGGAAGAGAAATTTTAGAAATTAAGTTGTTAATAAGTTCACACATTAATTTTAACTTTTTCTTAGGTCATGGAATGACTATAAATTCAGATTAAAGCAGTAAGATCTTTTTTTGCTTTGCAGATCATTACATATTGATTTAGCAATACAGTATCTTGAAAATGAAAATTTTAGTAGGTTTTATCCTTATTTTGAAAACTATTTCTTCAAAAAATATTTCTTTTTCTTTTGAAACAATTTAAAATTTATCCTGATGTTGTTACTAAACTTTTATAAAGAAAATTAATTGAAACCTTTTAAATTGATAGTTCTCTTTTCACTTTGAAACAAAAATTAACCAATTTTTAATATTAAAATTCCTTAAAACCTAGTTGGTATAACAGTGTCCTTGAGTAATATGAATTCCTAAAGTATTAGAACAAACCAAATTCTTAGTTATTACAGAATTTCTAGATATCACAAAATGCTTTAGTAAAAATGCCTAATAGAATCTCACATTAGTAACAGTAAGAGATTGATTACAGAAAAACACTACTGCTTTTAAAATCCTTTTAAACAATGGGAACATCTTAAGGTGAGTCTTCAATTTCTGAATATGTTATAATTTCAGATAAAAATAATACTAGATTCTGCAGTAAGATTACACAAAATGGCTCACGTGTTTTGCTGGACACTTGCTATTGATTACAGAAATTTGCTATAGGAGGAAAAAATAGGGACACGTGATATACCAAATATGACAGGATGAAACATCCTTGACTCTGTTTGAATTCAAATAAGAGTAAAATTCTCCAAATATGCAGTGTCTGTTTCCCTTTTTTTAAAGGACACAATGGGAAAACTGACGAGGAGGATCCTGGATTGAGTCTAGAATTGTCCCCTCAGTGTTTCCTATCCAGATACAAACTTTGCCTGTTAACAGTACAGGATCACATTCCCTTTGAGTGACTTGTGGTATTTCTCTCAGATACTTATTTTAATGCAAACGACTATACCCAAATTCAGACTTAAAACAAAAATATTCATGGTCCCAAATGCCTTTTACTTTAAACAGCAAATTTCACTAATAACAGCTTAGAGGCAGATACAGTTGTCTCTATTCTCATGGAGTTGCAATAAGCAGTAAAGACTTAGCAGGACACACATACATTAGAGATTCCATTTAAGATTTTTCCTTCTCAAATTTAAAACTTGTCCTGATGCAAAAGCCAATTGTCAAAAATCCTTTCTATCTATTACAACTTTTGAGCAAGTCATAGTCATTGTTTAGAATTCACATAAGCCAAACAAGTTTTTTTCCTAGGGCTGAGGACCTTGCCCACATGGATGGTTTCCAGGGTCCTTAGTAGTTTTACAAAATAAAAGGAATTGACAGGGACCCCATGCCTGCCAACCCCCAAACATAAAAGAGGACTGTTCTGAGTGGGCAGAAACAATCTAAATAAAATTTGCGCTCAATTCCTTTTTTTCCACACACAGTAATCAATTAACACTCTTATGTTTAACATTAAAACAGTAACTCCAAATAACTTAGTTAACAATCTTACAACTTTTATAAATGATAGTCAAATTGTTTTAGCTGTAACTTCTTTAACAGGCAAAGGTGAAAATATCTGGTTTTCTAAATGACAATTACAAAAAACAAAACATTATAAGGCAAAGCTAGCAGGTCTGATAAAATTTAAAATAAAATAACTGGTTTTTCACAATTTTCCCAACATCTTTTAGTTCCAATAAAGTTCAGATTAAAAATTGCTTCCTCTAACTTCTAGATTACAGTGTTCACTCAATTGTTACAAGACAAGACAATTTTACTATAATTTAGAAGCACACTAATAACACAAATAGTGGAATTTAGGTGCCATTAATTACATTTCCAAACTGCCACATATAAAAATTATTAATAGAAGACTGGGCTTACTAAAGGTAGGGGCTGGTTGGCTTGTGATATTATACTGCTGTGGCCCATCCCCTACTCTCAGGGAGGATAAATTAAATTCCCTACTACTCTTTAGCACTGTCTTCCCTTGATCTAATCTGGAATGAAAAGAGTTAACAGAATCTAATAAAATGTTTTTGACTGTCCTAATTATTCATTACAGCCCTAGCTTGACAGTCAGAGTTGAGACTACAGGGTAAAAAAAAAATCTTAATGGTTCTAACTTTTACTCAAGTAAATTTCACTTCTGTGTCCTAAAAAATTCTGTGAAAGAGAGAGCTGTGAATCTGCCAGGTGAAGCAAAGGAGACTCTGGAAAACAATCCAGTGAAGCCTAGTCCCCTCCTTTCTCCTAGAGAGTTCAAAGCTTTATTTCTGAGGTATCTTTTCATTTTCAGATTTATGCATTTTCTCAATTCACCTTAGTGCCAAATAACACCACAAATTCTGACCTGTCTTAAACATCCAATTAGGAGAGACATGTTTTACTTAAAATATGACCAATAAGTACCTTTTAATTGCTTCTCATTTTACAAAAACTTTTCTCTTTTAGGTGAGGCATGAGATAAATTAAAATGCTAGTCAGTCTGCCTTTCTGATATGAAGGGAAAAGTTTCCCTGATTTCTTGTCTTTCTCCCCACCTTCACAACTTGGCCATGGTTAACAAGGGGAAAGAGAAAGAGAAAGAGAATGAGAATGAGAATTTTACCAACAATTTTCCAACAATGTCTGAAACTTTTATGCTTTCCTTAAACTTTGTACTCATGTTGTACTCCTAGTGGGTTTTGATTAAAGCCCCTTTAAAACTGCACATACGTTATTCCTAACCTGAAATTGCCTTTATCAATCATATAAACTAAATAATATAAGATTTGTTTCTCTCTTTCTCTCTCTCACATTCTCCTCCCTGATGCTGCAGCCATCAGAGAGAGAGGAAGAAGGGGAGGGAAAGAAATAACTGCATTCCAAAGTCCTGCTACAATGAGGCTGACTGCAATACCAGAGATACAGACAATAAAAAGGAATCCAAAAACTGAGAAAAGATTGTCAAAAACCGTCTTCACAAACTGTGGGATTTCTAAGGCACAATTTTATCACATATACTTGCTCCCCAACAACACTCTGCCAGGCAGTGTCTAAAGTGCTTTCCTGGGGGAACCAGGGAGAACACTGATGTACTACATCTAAATAGTCTGAGATCTGTCTTGTTGTGCAGCATAAACCTGTCAGCTCCCATGCAAAAGTTTCTTTGTCCTTTCCTTGAACTGTGTTTGTCCCCTGTTGCTGGGTTTCAGAGATGCTTTCACTTTCTCAAGAACACTAACACACCCTACCCGTTAAGCCTGCTGAAACGAGCTGTCAATGCCTGAATGAAACTCGGGCCAAGCCTGAGTCTTCCCCTTACTATATATTGACTTCTCCAGCATGGAGCACCTTCAGAAGGAGGCCGCTGCACTGGAGGACCAGAGGTATCAGATCCGGTCTATGATCATCTCAGGTCCCTGTTTAGGGTGCCACTTGCTGCAGACAGCCTGCATTCGTGGAGTGCTTTGGTGCACGGTGAAAAAGAAAGCCACGGGGAAGGAAGGATGCAAGAGAGCAGTCTGTTTATTAATCTGAGGGTGAGGGTTTACATGGATTTTCTACAGGCAAGCTAGCAAGGTTATTCCCATAAGAACATTTTTAGTTTATTTCTAATTCTTCCTAATCTAGTTCCTCTGGTGAGACAGTCTTGGGGACACTGGCAGGGTCAGGATGTTCTCAACCTTGCATATCAGGAGTACAAATCTCAGGTAAAACCTGGACAGTACTTCATTTTCTGGACCCCATCAGTACTGGTCCCCTACACAGAGTCATGGAGTCCAGAACAGAATGACATCTTAGAGATCAAAGAGTGAGGTATAAATTTAGAACTGGAAGCCACCTAAGAAATTATCTAGTTCAACTCCCTTCATTTCCATGTCACTCGTAGGCCAGGCTCCCCAAAGGTTCTGTGCTCACAAAGATTTAGTTCAATGCTAGAGTCATAACCCATCAGTTGCTCTTGATAACTCATGCCTATACTACAGAGTAAAACTCAAGGAGATCTCTTGAACACAGTTTAGGTACGACTCTTGTCTGCTCCCTTAGATGTTCCTCAGACTTAATGGATATTATGGGACATGAAGGATGAGTAGGAACCCATGGAAAAATATGTGTTTTAGTCATTTTTCCATCATGTCCAATTCTGCATGACCCCATGTGGAGTTTTCTTGGCAGAGAATCTGGAGTGTTTGTCATTTCCTTTTCCAGATCACTTTATCAATAAGGAGACTGAGGCAAATAGGGTTGTGACTTTCCCAGAGTCGCGCAGCTAGTGAGTATCTGAGGTCAGATTTGAACTCAGCAAGAGGACTCTTTTTGACTCCAGGCCAGTGCTGTATCCACTGTGCCACCTTGGCATCTCAAAGGAAACATAAAATATCTTAAAATACCCAAATAGCCCATTACACTCATAAGACTCTCCCAGAAGGTAAAGGACCATTGTGAATCTGCTGAACAAATAAAACTAGCCATGGACCAGTCAAGCAGCTCCCAGCTACAACTTTCAAGGTTGAAAAGTTTCAGGTTTTCTGAAATCCTATGGTGTGCCTTTGGTTCTTTAGACCCAAGGGAACCTTTTTGGAATTTCTTTTCTTCACTGAGAAGCTCTATGTTAAATCTCCTTTTGGGGGACTGGTACCCAATTTTCAAATGCAGGAACCCTTGATCTCAGAATTAGTCATGAAGTAATCCTCAAGGCTGAAAATGCCCATTCTCAAGATTGTAAATCTCTTATCTGTGCTCATAAAAATAAATAGAAAGACCTAAGAAGGCATATAGTAAATAGAAGTCCAGAAACTTCAGTCTTGGGCTCACCTAGGCAAGCTTAGGCCATAAGCTACGTGGCCCCTTGCCAGGTATTATCTCTCACTCTTAGTGATAAGAAAGATCATCCTGTAGAAATCTCCTGATCCTGCCTCCCCCAACGTCATACCCCAACCTTCCTGAGCTGGGCTCAGGATATCCAAAGGAGAATAATAGTAAGAAAAGAAGAAGTGTGTAAAAATGGACAGCCCTTTTATCATTCCTTCTTAGAGAACATGGGAGGAAGGGGACCAAAGGAGAGGGTTCACCTGAACGAGAGTCCATTCTTCTATGCCAATTAAACAATCATCGGGAGGTAGCCCCAGACACTAGGAATGAAAGAGAGGAGCTCTCTGTGTCTTCTCAGAAGGACCAAAATGCATTGGCATTTTCATTTCAAGATTACTTCTTGGTCACTTCTTGTCTTCTACAACTACTACGACCAGCTGTGGTGGACTCTACTAGGATGACCTCTATTGGGACTCCAGGATCTCACGAACTCACATAATCACTGAGGGGAGGGGGACAGGAGGAAGGAATGAGGAAAATAGAGAACTTCTCTCTTCACCCACAAGCAGTTCTCTCTCAAGGATTTGGCTGGAGAACTTCCAATGGTATCCAGGCCTACAGCTGGACTGCTAGAGCTCCCCCATTTGTCTTCTATGCACACCCACAGATCCATAGGGCATCATTTTGAGTTTCTTTAAACAATTTCAATATATTTCGCCAGGCATCATCTACTTTCATCCTAAGCCCCTGAGATGTTTTCAAATTGATTTTAGTTTTGATTGATTCAGTTGAGATATCTGGACTTTAGGGATAGACTGGGTTGGGGCTGGACCTCAACCCTAACAAAGGAGAAATCAGTCCAAGCAAACCTGATCACCTGACACTACTGGAACACAAAACAAAATATAAAATAATTACGATTTTGTGGTAGACCTTATAATGCTTTGTTAATGCCTTTTAAAAAACCCAACACTACTCACTCACTCACTCTCTCTCTCTTCCTCTTTTTCTCTCTCTCTTCCTCTCTCTCATTTCTCTCTCTCTTCTCTCTCTGTCTTCTATTTCTCTCTCTCCCTCTCTGTCTCTCTCTCTGTCTCTCTCGTCTCTCTGTCTCTATCTGTCTCTCTCCCTCCCTCCGTCTCTCCCTCTTTCCCTCTCTCTCTCTCTCTCTCTCTCTCTCTCTCTCTCTCTCTCTCTCTCTCTCTCCCCTCCCCTCCCCCAAGATAGCTAAAATGTATATAGTGCTCAAGTTTGCAAGGTGCTTTGCAGATAATATTTCATTTGATCCTCACAACACCTTGCTCCAGTAGAGGCTATTATTATCTCTGTTGTAGAGGTTAAGTGACTGGCTTAGGGTCCTATTGCTAGCAAGTGTCAGAAATGGGATTTAAACTCAGGTCTTCCTCTGCACTACCTAGATTAAATGGACATCAAGGGTAAAACTACATAAATCTCTGAAATCTCTTGCCTGGATTGTTGTAATTCCCTGCATTCAACCTCTTCCCTCTACAAGCCCCCTTCCATGCAATTACCATAATTATATTACTAAAGCATGGCTCTGGCCATGGTACCACTTATTTCAAAATCTTTGGTGACTTCTCATTGCCTCTAGTCTTCAGTCATGAATTTAAAAGACTCTCCAGCATGACTCCTCCCATTGCAGTCTTGCTTCTTATGATTTCTTCCATGCACTCTCTATTCCCACCCAGTTGGCTTGCTAGCTCTCCTCTCCATGGCTTTGCCAGGTTGGCTCCTCCTGTTTGGTAATATAACCCTTCCTCACTACTGCCTCTTAGAATCCTTAGCTTCTTTCAACCACCTCCTACATGAAACTTTCTTTGATTTCTCCTCCTACCCCAATTATTAGCATCGTCTCCCTCTTGAAATTACTTTGTATTGCTCTGACAAAATGTAGCCTCTTTGAGGGCTGGAACTTTTCCAAGAGTAAACATTTATTAAATGTTTATTGTGTGCCAGACATGGTGCTAATTACCAGGGATACAAAGAAAGACAAAAACATGATCACTGCCCTGAAGGAGTTATATTCTAATTTCCATTTGTGTCTTTGTATCACCAGCATATAACATGATGCTTTGCATATTTTGGGCCCATCTCATTTGTACCTTTTGTCAAATTGAAATGAATTGAGAGTGGAAAATATCCCAAGCATTGATCATATTTCTATAGAAGAAATTTGCAAATTCTACACAGCACAAGCTTAGCTTCAGGGTCCTTTCTTACAGCAATTCAGATGATGTTTTTGACTGCTCTTTTAAAAAACTGCTTTCTTCCAAATTTAAAATATGTAACCTAATGTTCTTGCAAAAAAAAAAGCTACCATCTCAGCAATTCAAGTGCAAAAAATTCCTTATGTCTTATAGTGTCATGGGAAAGATTCCCCTAGGAAGGAAGGATAGTTTGGCAGTACTTTTACTCCAGGACAAAAAGTCCAGTTAAGCATAGCACTCATTTCCCTTACCTTTATCCATAAATAAGTCAATGGTATCATAGGATTAAGAGCTGGAAGGGGCTTTAGAAAGCAAGTTGACCAATTCCCTCATTTTAACATGGAACTGAGACCCTGAGAAATAAGTTATTTGCAGAAAATCACAAAACTTGAATCATATGGACTTCTGATTCTAGGTATACAAAATGTCTTAGAGAGGCTCAGCTCTTCTATGATACTCCAATGTACTTCTGACAAAGCATTTGAATGAGTAAATAATGATAAAGAAAAGTAAAGAAAGATAGCAAGAAGCTCCTACATCTGGACTACAAAAAAAAGACTACCGGAAGCCTGTGGACATTTTGAGTACAGATAAAGCAGAGGAAAAGGAAGCAAGCACCAGTTGCTGAGGCCTAAGGTCAGCAGGCTGTCAGGAGTGGGGATTGTGAGGGATAGATGCATCCCCAGCAGAGAGAGAGTCCAGGTGGTACATATGCACCTGGGCCCTTCTAAGGGGTCTGAAACCTCTATTTCTGTCTGATACACTATAAGAGACAGGAACAGCACAGAGACCAGTCAGTCCCAGCAAATAAAGCCTTTCTGGGAGCCTTGCAGAAAGTCACAGAGTAGCCCAATATAGGATATCTACTAGAAGCCTTTCAAGGCCACAACAGAGGTTTGAACCAACTCTCAAGAAGGGATTTTGTAAAGATAAGTCCAAGAAGGCCCAAGGCCAAAATGTATATTGGGCCAAAAGGAGATGCACCCAGAAGTCAAAATTCTGGCAAAGGGCAGGATCTACCTACTTGTAGCCATCCAATCTAGATCTGCAGCAGCAGTGACAGCAGCGTTGAGACTACAGAAAGGATAGGACTAAGAAGGACCTGTCCAGCCTACCCAGGAGAGAGAGAGGAGCACAAAGGCTCAACCCAGAAATTGAGACTGGAGATATAACTTTAGCCTCAAATCATGTCAAAGAAAAATAGAACATGATGAAAAAATACTGAGGTCCAAAGGTAAACAGAATAAAAGAGTAAAGTACAAAAAAGCTTCAGAGTAAAGAATTTATCCACAAATACTACAAGTGTGGTTGGTGCAGAAATACATTAAATTCAACAAATTAACAACTGGAGAAGAGAGAAGGGTTAAGGAGGGTAGAGCTGGGGCAGGAATCATCGCAGGCAAGACGAACGTCATCTTTGGAGGGGGATTAATGAAGGGCAGATCAAAAAGATAGAGAGACAGTTCTCTTTGTGGTGGTCAAAAACTGGAAATCAAGGGAATGCCCATCAACTGGGGAATGACTGAACAAGTTATGGTATATGAATGCAATGGAATACTATTGTGCTATAAGAAACGATGAACAGAAAGACTTCAGAGAGGCCTAGAAAGACTTATATGATACTGAGGTAAAGGAGCAGAACCAGGAAAACTTTGTGCACAGCACAGTGTGCGAGGAATTTTTCTGGTAGATTCAGTCCTTCACATCAATGCAAGGACCTAAAAAATTCCCAATGGACTCGGGACAAAATGCCTTCCATACCCAGAGAAAGAACTATGGAATTGGATCGCAGAAAGAAGTAGGCCATTTTCTCTTAGGTTATGTTTTATTTTATGGTTTCTCCCATTCATTTTAATTCTTCTATGCAACAGGACTAAGGTGAAAATGTATTTAATAGGAATGTATGTGTAGAACCTATATAAGATTGCACACCCTCACGGGGAGGGAAGGAGGAAGAAAAGGGGAAGGAAGGGGAGGGAGGAGAAAAAAAATCTAAGATATATGGATGTGATTGTAATCAAAATAACAAATAAAATAATTTTTTAAAAAAGAGAGAAAGTGTTAGAATCAGAGATTGAGGTTTTTGTCTAAATGAAGGAGAGGAAATGGAATGAGAACAGACTCTTTCAATTATACGTTACCATTGTTAGTCAGATTTCTTATTTTCTCCACCTCTTTTTCAAGGAGGGAGTAGGAAAACAAAGGGGGAAAGCAAAAGAGAATATGGTAGAGGAGAATACACAACTAATAACCATAACTGAGTGTGAATAGAATGAACTCAACCACGACGTGGAGATTGGTAGCAAAATGGATTAGACAGAAGAATCCAACATTATGCAGCTCACAGGGAGGAGGGAGAACACTGGAAACATAACTATTTATGAAGAGAGGAGTAGTAGCTTCAATAGTAGCAGTCCTAGTAGTAGTACTAGTACTAGTAGTAGTAGTAGTAGCAGTAGTGGTAGTACAAGTAATAGTGGAAATAATACTAGTAGTTGTTGTAAGACGATATAAAATAATCCCACGGTTGTCTTTTTATGGATTATCAACAAAACTAAGTAAGAAGAGAGAGAAAAGGATTTTCTTTCAAGATCACTATGTAAAAATTTATGAAAGTCAACCTACTAATACACACACACACACACACACAAGAATTATATAAACACAACAACAAAATTCTCTTGCTTGGGCCATTCCAACCTAATGAAAATGACAATACTATTTAACTAAATGTGCAGATTCACTCATATTAAAGATTCAGTCATATGGAATTTAAGTATATAGGATCCAGATACAATCAAATATAGTAGTACAGTATTCAATAAAGCCATGGACTTGAAATACTGAAGTGAGGACTCATTTCAACAGAAACTGTCAAGAAAACTGAAAATAGTCTGGTAGAAAGTATGTTTAGACCAACCCTTACAATGTATATCTCAATAAACTTTAAATAGATACTTGACCTAGATATAAAAGGTCATATAATAACATTTTGGTAAAGAATCAGTAACAGTCTTTAAAAACTTATTAAACTATGTATATCTTTTCACTCAACAATTCCACTACTGGACACTAAAGAGAACAAAGAAAAAGTGAAAGGATAATATGTACAAAAATATTTATAGCAGTATTTTTCACTGAACTGGAAATTTCCTTCACTGATGAATGATATTATGGTATATTTGTATAATAGAATATCAATCTGGCACAAGGGATGACAGGAACAGATCCAGAGAAAACTGGACACACTTTTGTGAACTGATCAAGAGTGAAGTAAGAAACCCTGGAGAATCATTTTTAGAATGACTACAACATTGTAAAAGAAAACAGTGTTAAAAGATTTAATACATCTGATCCATGCAGTGGGTAATCAAGGCTCGAGAAGACCGTTGAGGAATCATGCTTCCCACCTCTTGGCAGACATGTCAGAAGAGCATAATGATACATGCATTTTTAGACATATCTTCTATGGATTTGTGTTATTTATCCTTATTTATTACAAGAGATAGCTTTCATTTCTTTTGAGGGAAGAAGGATTATGGGGGAGTTTGCAGGGAATAGCGATAGTGAAATCAAAAAAGAAAAGAGAATCAATGAAACACTGAAATAAAACTGCATATAAAGGAGCAGAATAAAGTTGAGAGGGAACACAGCTAAGCAGGGCAGCAGAGGAACTACTGAACTAAAATATATAGATGCATAATTTATACATATATATGTGCATGTGTGTGCAGATTTGTGTGTATGCTCATACGTATGTGTGTATGCAAACTTCATTACCTGGGAGCAGTGCAGTGAGGTAAATAAATAAAGGATGGCAGAAAGAGTAATTCTTTTGGGCTCTGTGCTATCAGGGAGAGAGGCCTCATGGCATTAGACAGAGGACTGGGCTTTGAATCAGGTCTGTAAGATTTAGGTTTGAATATACTTTTAACAGTATTGTGTGATGCAAGAAAAATAACTTAATATTTCAGTACCTTCAGGCATCTGTTGATCAGCAATGGTAGAGGGAATTTTATTACCAGGAAATACCCATACCAGATAAACTATATTTAGATTTTTAAAAATATAAAGTCTCATATGCTGGTTAAAAAAACAATTTTTAAAAATCCATGATGTGTAAGTGGGAAATAGCTACATGATGCTTAATTTTTAAAAAGATTTGGGCATTTATATTTACTATTAGCTTATTGTTAAATAACAGTGGGGGCATGGTAGTCAAATGCTAATCATCATAGGCTACACTAACAGAAGAAGAGTGTCCAGGACTAGGACATATATTTATGTTCCTCTTTGGTATTCTGCTCAGTCATGTTGCATCTCAAATATTGAATTCAGTTTTAGTCATTATATTAAAAACAAGACTGACAAACTAGAGGAAATCCAGAGGAGGGCAACAAGTCTGCTGAAGGATCTTAAGATTATGTCATATGATGATTGATTTTAAAATAATGATGAACGTAGTGATTCATTGTTTGCAAAGTGCTCTAAAATATTTCATTTTATCCACACAAGAAGTCTAAGAGGTAGACACAATTGTTATTCCCATTTTAGAGATAAGAAAAATGAGGCAGAAGTTAAATGGCTTTCCCAAGGGTCACACTTCTCATAAAGACCAGGAACCAAATTTGAACTCAGTTCTTTCTGACTCAAGCCAGTTCTCTATACAATGCATTACCCAACTGGTTGAAGGAAATAGAGGTAGTTAGCTTAAAGAAGAGGAAATTAAGAGGGGAAATGGTAGCCACCTTACAGTCATTGAAGGGTTACCTTGAAGGAAAACACATTAAACTCATCCTTCTTGACTGAAGAGCTAGGGAAAGTGTGTTCTGAGTGCATGGAGGCAAATTCTGTCTTGACGGCAGGGAAATTTTTCTTACAATTATCATTCTTTGAAAATAGCCTGAGGTGCTTCAGTGAATAGAGACTTCCCCCTCACTGAAGATCTTCAAATAAAAGCTACATTTCTATGGGGTTTTTTTTTTCATTTCAGACCACTTGTTAGACATCAGGAAGCTACTTAATTTCAACTTCATCTATGTCCCTAGAGATGGAATTGCGTTTTCCTAAATTAATTTTTTGTATCAACAAAAATCTTCCTTCCTTCCCTCTGAAATTAAGAAAAAAAATAAAACTAAAACCTTTGTTACAAACACACATAGGCAAGCAAAACAAATTTCCCCATTGGTTATCTGAAGGGGAAAGCCATTTCTTCATAAACTCTTAGTTGTTTACCTCACCATGAAGAAGTAGGTAGCATGTTTATCATGAGTTATCTGGAATCATGATTGGTTATTACACTGACCGGAGTTCCCAAGACTTTAAAAGTTGTTAGTCTTTAACATATTGTTGGCATTGTATAAATCGTTCTCCTGGCTCTACTCACTTCATTCCATATCAGCTCATATGTCTTCTGAGGTTTCTCTAGAGCCATTCCTTTCTTCATTTCTTACAATACAATAGTATTCCATCCTATTTAACACCATAGCTTGTTCAGTCATTCCCAATTGATTGTCACCCTTTCAGCTTCCAGTTTTTTCCACCTCAAAAATAGCTGTAAACATTTTTACATCTTTACTTGGAGTTTTATTTGTTTATGAATAATCCCTTCCTTAATCTAGCTTCTTCCTTATTCTCTCTTCTCCTTTTTCTCTTCCGTTTCCCTACTGAGTGAAATGTATTTTTGTACCCAGATGTATGTCTGTGTATTTTTCCTTCCTTCGATCAGTTCAGATGAGAGAAAGGTTCAAGTTACACCTCTCATTCCTTTTCTTTCATCTTTCCTTCCTTGCTGATTACATGAGATAATTTCCTTTAACCTTCTTCTTTCCAGAGTCTTCCTCTTCCCTTCCCTTTATATTCTTTTAAGTTCAACAAGATATAATGAGGATTCACAATTATATCACATTTCCAAGCATTTAGAATGCATTTCATTTGATTTGTTTCTAAGTGTTTCCTAACCATCCCTTGAGTAACATGTCCTCCAATTTTACTTGAAATTGAATTCAAAAGTTTCACATGACTATACATGTATAATCTATATCAAATTGCTTGCCTTCTCAAGAAGAGAGGAGGAGAAGAAGGGAAGGAGGGAGAAGAATTTGGAGTTCGACATATTTTTAATGCCAAAAAAAATTTGTTTACATTTAATCAACAAAAAATAAGAAAAAGAAACTTAAAAAACCAATAAGTGATTCACATAAAAAGAGAAGCAGGAAGTGATTATGAAAATGGCCAGGAAAACTGACCCAGGCCTGACACATACTTTGTCCCTTCTAACCTCTGATCATGCTGTCTCCATTCCAATAAGTTCTATTTCAGGGAAGGCAGTGGAGTGGGGGGAGGCAAAAAAAAAATATAAAACTGCATTTGAGCTGAAAATGGTCAATATTTGCCCCTTTTGGTGCATCTTGAAACTTTCATCAGCACCTGAGACCTCCTTGTCCTGGAACAGCCTAAGATCTCAGCAAACTTCTCACTCTGGCATAGTTCGTCACAAAGACTGCCCTCCTTCTTCCATTGGTGAGTGTCTCTGGTAGCCTCCACTTTGTAGAAGGGCCCAAGTCAATCTGCCTTCATTGTTCTCCTGGCCTTCTTCCTGTCTGGATTTCAGAAACATGTTCTTCTCAACCAGAAGAACCAATGTTCTTCTCAACTTCATTCTCCACCCCACTCCCATTTTTCTGATCTCTTTTATGTGATATCATCACCCATTAGAATGTATTTGTTAGCACTTAGACCAATATCTGGTATATAGCAAACTACAGATAAGTGTTCCCTCCTTTCCTTCTTTCTTTCCTCTCTCCCCCCTTCCTTCCATCTCCCAATCAAAGAGAATTTTACAGTGGCTCCTCTCTCGCATGTATATTACTTCATTACCCTGAAATATAGTTCATCTACCATTAGTGACTTGAATGTATCAAGGGCATCTATGTGGTCTCTTACCACCTTCCTATTAATCTTTGGTTTCAGCTCCTTATTGTGCATGTTTGTGCTGTCCTTTCTAGTCCAAAGAACTCTCAATAGTAGAGAAAACAGAATCAAAATTAAAAATAAGCAACTCTATTTTTGTTCCATTGTCCATATGCCATCCACCTCCATCTGGGATCTTACACCATCTTACTCACAAATGTGTCATGGATGCATGTATCAAATGCTTTTCTGAAATAAAGAGAAACTTTTCCCCTGATCTACCAGCTTAGGAGTCCTATCCAAAAAAAAAAAGGATAATATTCAATTTGGCAATACTTTTAAACTTGTTTTCTCCTCTTTATCACCATATTCTTTTCTAAAGATTTAAACACCATCTGATTAGCAACCTGTTTTAGAATCTTGCCAGGAATGATAACATCAAGTTGGGATTCTCATCCCTAGAATTCACTTTTATCCTGTTTCTGAACTTGGCACACCATTAGACTTTGATCTCCTTATACCTTTCCTACAGAATTTTCCATGAATTCTTGAGTTTTCAGGACAATAATTCTGAGCTGGCATTTCTAATTTCCAGTACTGGCTTTCAATAAACCTATATTTATTATGCCAGCTAGCAGATTTATTAAGAATGTTCTCATTCAGTCATTAAAGTTGTATCCAATTCTACATGACCCCATTTGGGGTTTTCCTGGCAAAAATACTAGAGTAGTTTGCCATTTCCTTCTCCAGCTCATTTTTCAGATGAGGAAAGTGGGGAAAACAGGGATACATGACTTGCTGAGGGTTATACAGGTAGTAAGTGTCTGAGGCCAGATTTTAACTTAGATCCTTGTGACTCCAGGCCCAGCACTCTCCCCATTATATCACCTAGCTTGACTTTATTAAAACATAATAATATAAAAATAATTCTGGACATCCAAGGGATTGGATATGTATTCTGCATTATTCATCACATCAATAGAATGTAAAACATTTATAATTTATGTAATTCCAGCTTTACTGTACTTGATCAAGACTGAGAGAAACATGTTACCTTTGTATGAACTCATTTACCAGTGTAGGGACTCTGAACCTTTCTTAGTGTCATAGACTCCCTTGCAGTCTAGTGATACCTGTACAACCTTCCTCAGAATAGTATGATTAAATGCACAAAATAAAACACATAGGAGTACAAGAAAACCAGTTATGTTGAAATAGTTATCAAACATTTTAAGTGAATTCACAGACCCCCACAAATCTATCCACAGGGATCTGTGGAACCTAGGTTAAGAACCCTAGGCACTACAGCTAGTGTCTGTGATAAAGGCCTCATTTCTAAAATATATAAGAGAGTTGAGTCAAATTTACAATACAAGTCATTCCTCAATGGATAAATGGTCAGTTTTCAGATGAAGAAATTAAAGCTATCTATAGTCATATGGAAAAATGCTCGAAATCACTATTTTTTAGAGAGATGCAAATCAAAACAACTCTGAGGTATCATATCACACCTATCAGGTTAACACGACAAAATAGGAAAATGATAAATGTTGGAGAAGATGTGGGAGAGTTGGAACGCTAATTCATTGTTGATGGAACTGTGAGATGATCCAACCATTCTGGAGAGCAATTTGGAATTATGCCCAAAGGGCTATAAGAATGTGCATACCTTTGACCCAGCATGGGTAAAGGACCTCCATGTACAAAAATATTTATAGAAACTGTTTTTGTGGTGGCCAAGAACTGCAAATCAAGGAGATGTCCATCAATTTGGGAATGACTGAACAAGCTGTGGTATGTGAATGTGGCGGAATACTATTGCTCTATATGAAATGACAAACAACTTTTTTTTTACTTGTTTATCTAGTCTTTGCCTGATCTACTTTTCTGTTTTGTAACTAGTAGTAAAATGTTTACATGGTCACTGCTTGATGACATACTTTGAGGTCCATTAATGCTGTAATTAGCATAGGGCAGCTGGGTGGTGAGGTGGGTGGACTTGTGGGCCTCGAGCCAGGAAGAACACTTGCTGGCTGTGTGACCCTGGGCAAATCACTTAACCAAAGAAGGGATCGATCAAAGAGTATTTTTGAGAAGACAAACATGCCCATTCATTCTCTGATCTGTGATTTGTTCGACAATTTGGTATTTCAATTTGTAACTTTGCAAGAAAAATTAACAAACTTTCCACCTTTTTTGAACCAGAAAAAAAAAGAAATGACAAACAGTTCTGATGGAACTTCAGAAAAACCTGGAAAGACTTGATACTGAGTGAAGTGTGCAGAACCATGACAGTATCATGCACAGTAACAGTCACAGTGCGTGAGAACTGTTTTTGATACACTTAGCCCTTCACAGCAACTCAAGGTCCTCAAACATTTTCAAAGGACTCATGAAGCAAAATGCCATCCACATTCAGACAAAGAACTACATAGTTCGAACACAGAAGGAAGCAAACTATTTTCTCTTTTATTCTGTTCCGTTCTGTTTTGTTTTCTTTTTCTCATGGTTTCTCCCATTTGTTTTAATTCTTCTATGCAACATGACTCATGTGTTTAATAAGAATGTATATGTAGAACCCATATAAGATTACATGCCACCTTGGGGAAGGAGTGGGGAGAGAATGGGAGAAAATGTAAAATTTATGGAAGTGATTCTTGAAAACTGAAAACAAATAAACTAATAAATTGGGAGGGGAAGAACCCTAGGCACAAGAATTTTACTCTAAAGTTCCATCACAACATGAAAATAACCATAGGTTCTCGAAAGCAATGCCGCTGAAGTTCAAACTGACAGACCCAGTAAATGTCTGTATGTCTGTCATTCAAGGATCAACCTAGATAATTTCAGGTGGAATCATCAGCAAAAGGTTGACCATTCTAATTCAGAAGACTGAAGAACAAAGGATGGAGGTGGGGAAATTTCATTTTGAGAACAGGATCAAAATCCTCAGGCTAGGACCACTGTGCTAGGATCACTCTACCTTGTAGGAGCCAGCCGATGGTTGAGTAAAAAGGGAGGCTGTGCCAAGACTTCCCACCTACTCCTAGAGGTCTTAAACTACTCGAAGTATGACTTCAATTGGTTGTGTCTAGTAAGCCTTTTGGTAGAATTTGCTAGGGCCTAGTAATCATAAAGGCATGATTATTCAAGGTGTCAACAGTGAACTGTAGCCATTGCTGATGGAGCGATGGACGAAACATGTTCTGGTGTATCCCTTTAACAAATGTCTCCTCCCTCCATATCAGAAAGTCTCTTATGTAATCCTTTCTTGAACTCTGTGTTCAAACCCAAACACCGATGACTCATGCATTGGGCTAACACATCAGGTCTCTTATGATCAGGCATAAAAATAACAAGATGAAGATTGATTCATTCATTCATTCATTCCTTCAACTACCATTTATTCAACAAACTAGGAAATAATTTATCTGGACCTGTAGAACTAACTCATTTAAACTATCTTGCTAAGTCTCTTATCATCCTTTTCTCCTCTTTGGACTGTAATTCCCTGTCAACTTTAATTCCTCAATTTACTTTAATAATTCATCTCAATAAACATTTATTAAATGCTACCATGTGCCTGGCACCATGCTAAGGGCTAAAGATAAAGATGAAAAACGGAAAACAGTCCTTCACTCAAGAAGCTTACACTCTAATGAAGGAAGCAAAAACATAAAAGGAAGCTAAAAAAGAGCAAGGGTAGGGGAACTTGGGAGCATCAGTCAAATGTTGAATATGGACAATTTATGCCCAATCTGTGGTTGAGCCTTCTAAGCTCTTATTGGTCTAAGCACCCACAATAGGATACACTGGGCATGGATTCCAGCATCATGGTGTTATATCGGTCCTCTTCACACACAAAGGATGACAATGAGTGAGCAAGCCAGCACAGGGACAAATTTGTGGAGTGGAAACCAAGCAGAACCAGAGATGGAAAAATGAAACGCTACTGGAAAAGTTCTGAGGGGCTGAATGCAACACCTGCAACATGATATCTTAAAAACTGCCAAAAAACATTGCCAGTGCCAATGTCAATGCAAAGAAAACACCACCTGGATATGGACAAAAAGTAATTATCACCTGGATTATCATACTTTCTATAAAATCTTAAACAACCTTTAAATCACAAAAATGAAGTTAAATTAAGCAATCAATGAATGAGCATTGATTAAACATTTGTTTTTATTACCAAAAAAAAAAGCCAAAGACCTCCCTGCTCTCAGGAAGGTCGTGTTCCGCAGGGTATCTTCTCAGAAACTTTTATAATGAGAAGGTAGATGTGAGTTGGTAGTTACTGAGATCCTCTGTCACTTTTTTAATATATTATCAGTGACTGTGATGTCAAACTTAAAGAAACAGGAGCCACTAAAGCACATGTCAGTTTCTCTGAAGTCTGAATATTGACTCAGAAAAGTACATATTAACATTATCTATGCTCTATTATATCTTTATTTATTTTGTTATATATATTGATATTAATCTGGTTTGGGCTGTATCTGAAAGTGTTGTAGGCAACACTGGGGACTGCACCTCTGAGTTACAGAATCCCAAGAGTATTCATAGGTTAAGTTGGTAGGGCAACAGTAGACATAAAGTGAAATCATCATTTTAACATTTTCATAGCAATCTATTTCATCATCAGTGACAGAGGAGATACTATAGTCAAATTCTAATGTCAAAATCTTCAATGTGTTCCATCTCTGAATGGAAATGGAAGGTTAAACTTTCCTGAAACAATGAAAAGTGAAGTGATTAGAACCAAGAGAACATTGTATATGGTAACAGCAATATTGTTCAAAAAACAACTGTGAACACCTAAGTTTTTCTGAGTTACATGAATATTCACACCAACTTCAAAGAAAGATGCTATCTATCTGCCTCAAAAGAAAGAATGGATATATGGAGCTATATATTGTGTAGTTTCACATAAATATCTGTGGCAAATGTTGGCCTTCTCTAGTTGGGGGTTGGGAAGGAAACACCCTCTATAATCTATATACCTCTAGAATTTAAATAAAGCCCAAATTTTTTTACAATATTTTAAAAGAGAAATGGGGACCTTAAAAGTAGTCAGACAATAGTGTAAATAGAAAGAATGTAAAATATACCTGAAATTAAACATGACATGGTTACAATGATCAAAAAGATTACCTCTAGAGGAGAGTTTAAAAAGTGAATTGTCCCTTCTTTAGCAAAATCGAAGATTATATGTATGTAACAGTGTGTATACTATGAGTTTGTGTGTTCATTCATTTTGCGGAACTGATTATTTTTTCTCCTTTTGCAGTCTTTGTTGCAATGATGACTCACTTGGTAGGGAACTGAGAATGGGTATACATACTTATTACTCATATATACATACCCATACACACATATGTGTGTACATGTGTACAATACGTGATATATATGTATACATTCAGAAATTAAAGTAAAAAGATAAAAAATCTAGCATAAAATCATGAGAATCGCTTGCACCAGAACAAGTATGCAGAAAAAAAATTCTGTGCTGAGGGCAGCACAATCTTAAGAATGGAATCTCTACGGCGGGGTAAGATACAAAAAGAATGAAATCACTGACAATATCTCCAAAAGGTGATAGAGGAACTCAGTAATTACCAACCAAGATCAATTTCCTAATCTTTGTGAAATATTTATAAGCATTATCTATGGGTGTTGTGAGGGGATGTTTGAATGAAAACAGAACAAAATTAGGCTTTTGTGAAACAATTCTTTACTGCAGAGCCCATATTTACCATCACATAATTGATTGAAAAGTGCAAAGAATACAGGATCCTGCTGTGTTTATTACTTGCTAATTATAAGAAGGCATTTGCTTCAGTGGAGCAAAATGTAGTCTTAAAGACTCTTGCAAGAAAAGAATCTCTCATGCCTATATTAAAATCTTATAAGAGCCCTTGATAAATAGTGTCACTAAGATCATGCTGTTCACAATACTTAGATGATTAACATGAAGTAAGGCTTAAAAAGAGGAATTTTATGCTTGCCAGAAGTTGTTTTCCACTGTTTGGGAAGTAATCCAATATGTGATTCAAATCTCTTAGAAGTCATGGGAAAATAATATCACAAAGTCTATATACCTCTGAAAATTCATGATATTATATCTAGGTTCTTAAAACACCCCTCAGTGGGATGGAGTATAGTGTCCAAATCAAATCAATTTCAAAAATGCAGCCATCTACAAACCTTCTTATCACAAAACCAATTCTTGTTGAGGTTCCCTAGTCACATAGGTGTGGCAGTGGCTGCCATAGGTACTAGATAGCAGGGAAAGAGATATACATAGATGTTTTTTTGACCTGTCTTGTTAGTCAGCCCACTGGAGAACAGACACAAGATTTACCCATGACAGGGAATTTTTTTCCCTTGGAAAACACAAACAATATAGTGCCTTTCCTATTCCTTCTCATTTCTTCCACTCTCTCCAACTTATTATCATTTTGTGACTACTCCAGACTAGGAAGGTGCACAAGGTCAGGTCAAAGAATTATACTGGCTTCAGTCCAAGTGATGGGCCTTCCTTCTCATCAAATATTCTTGTCACACATACATACACACACACACTCCAAATTCAGCTGTGAGCAGCTTGGTACTGTTCACCATCTCAGTGCTGAACCAGATTGCTACCTTCCCCTTCACATTATCTACTGGCCATGGTGCTGAATTTTCTCTGGTAATCATTCTGGCACTCATTGTTTTAAATAGTCTCATCTTTACTACTCTACTACCAAGACACAAGTTTGATGTATGAAATGTCTGCCTTATCATTCTGGGGCTCCAGTCTCCATGAAACTTTTCTGCAGTCTCCAGAACATATACCCTCTCCTTTCTCACTCAATTTTCCATCATTACTTCATGTGTTATCTTCTCCCATTAGAATGCTTAAAGGCAGGTATCAACTTGCCTGCTTGAATTTGTGTGCTTAGCTTGTAGCTCAGGGCCTGGTACATAGCAAACCCTTAATAAATGCTTAACCTATGTATCTACCTACCTACCTATCCATTTGTCTACATCCATGTATCATCTATCTATATCTCTATGTTTCTATCTATATCTATCATCTGTTTGTCTGCCATCACATGAATTAAGTCTCTAGAACCTGGCACAGTTTTATGAATGAATGAAATAAAATAAAATGAGATCTCCTCTTCCTTCAAGGTCTTCTTTGAGGAAGCACTATCACCTAGAATCTCTTGTGCCATTTTTAACCTCTCTTGTGTGTTCATCACATTCTAACATATAAAGATACACATATGGATTGGAACTATGATTTCATTAGTAAAAGGAGTTCCCAGGTAAAGAAACTCCCTGTGCCAATGTTGGTTGGCACCTATGCTGAAATGTGTAGTCTAGAGAGCTATGGAGATTACTGAGAAATTAAATTAGTTTCCCAGGGTCACAAAGATAGTATATGACAAAGGACTTGAACTCAGGTCTTTCTGACTCTGAGACCAACTCTCTAACCATTATGCAACATGACCATTCGCTCTAACATGTATTATACTTATTTGTCCACATATTTTGCCCAATCTACAAGACTGCATGCTCTTTGAAGCATGGTGCTTTCATTTTGTCTGCTTTTAGTAGTTGTTCGGTGAATTCTTGTTAAATTGAATTGAATTTCTGGCTTCACTCACCTGAAAGTATCCTCCATATAATTTTCAAGAAACTCTAAATTGCTAAATCTGATCATCTTTTCTCAATTCTCATCTTCCTTGAACTCGTTGTGGCTTTTGATGCTGTTGATGGGATGCTCCCCCTAAATATTATCTCTTCCTTTGACTTCTATGATCCTACATTTCCCTGGTTCAACCTCCTACT
Organism: Bettongia penicillata ogilbyi; assembly: GCA_023548195.1. Classification (NCBI taxonomy): domain Eukaryota; kingdom Metazoa; phylum Chordata; class Mammalia; order Diprotodontia; family Potoroidae; genus Bettongia; species Bettongia penicillata. The sequence goes on along the minus strand of JAJHZJ010000696.1, from coordinate 2,207,983 downwards.
TTCTAAGTAATGGTGCTAAAATGTATTGCACCAATGAGCAGATTAGGATCATTATAAGCACTATTAATTTTTCTAAGTCCAATTTAGCTTACTCACTGCTGTTCAGTTCTAGGTTCAATAATTACCAAAACTTGACCCAACCTCTATGACGCCTCTCCTCCCATCTCCTTCCATCCACTCACATAGTCATAATTTGGGGTTCAGGCCTTCATCACCTTTCACCTAGACTGCTATAATAGTGTCCCAATTAATGTCTCTGTTTCCAGTCTCTTTTTTCTCCTAAACATCCTCCACACAGCTACCAAAATTATCTTCCTAATGAACAGTGTCTGTCTTGTTAATTTCAGCCTTAAAAACATTTAGTAGCTCTCCATTGCCTACTGCACATGTGACTCTGTCCACGTCCAGAGTTTAAACACATGTAACAGTTGTTATAAAGCTTAGACTGGTCACAAAGACCCTGGGAAATGAATTTCTCTCAATGAGGGAAGAGAAGCCAATCATGATCCAAGCTGGATTTGATTTTCACAAAATAGGAATATCTCTTGAGACAGAAAGCATGAGCACCCAAGAAGAGAACAGAGAAGTATCGGGACCATTCTCTGGATAGACGCAACTATTCATCTGCAATTATGTTCCTCAAACTAAAGCCTCCAAGTGGGCCCACAAAAGGCAAAAACTGAACCAGCAAGTGGGAGCCATAAGACATTGGGGTTTTTGTTCTGTTTAAAATAATGAGCACTACCTCAAGTAGCTAAAGTACTGAGAAAAAAACTGAGAGAAGAAAACACAAGGAACCGCCAGACAGATGCAATAGATACATCTTCCTAATTATATCTTTTAGTTATGTTCATGACTGATCTAACCTTATTTCTCATAACTTCCTGTGGATAAATCTGTTCTTGTATTTCCTTGTGTCTCACTGTGTAGAAAAAAATGTGGGACAGCCCCAGGAGCCACCCAGTAGAGAGTGACATTTCTTAGCAGAGGGTTATGACTTGGACACTATTTGCTCTCTGACAGGGGTCATAATCACAGGTCATTCATATGTTTCATAATCACATTTCCAATTGCAGAATTGCCAATGACTTGGGGCTTTTTAAGTCTACCTTATCAGACAAGAACCTAACATGGTGAGCCCTGGGGTAAGGCACAAAAGACATAAAAGCAACCTATCAACTGGTCTGGAGATAGGATAGTCGCCCCTGCCCCATCATTCAGTTTCACTAAAAGCATCCAGACAAAAGAATGAGATCATCCCAATCGTTTTGTCTCCTTCATCTCTGCTTTTCATAATACTCATCTTTCAAGGCTCAACTCAGACACCATTTCCACCTTGAAGCCTTCCCACTTCCAGTTAGTTGTCAATGCTTTCTGCCCCCTTCATTTTCCTTTTACTTCCTTTGGGGCATGCTACACCCTACCAACCCACTCCCAATGAGCTGTAAGTTCTTTGATAGCAGGAATGGCTCCATTTTTATTTCTGTATTCCCAGGAGCAATCACAGTGTCTTGTGTCTAGCAGTTGTTGAACAAATGTTTGTTGAATTGATTTGAGAACATTTGCTTTTCCCTGAGTATCACTGGGGTCACAGGGATAAGCTAAGAACTCAACTCAAGCTAGCTAAATCTCTGTGGGAATAAACTCAAAAGAAAATTTTTCTGAGACTCAGCTTACTAGTAGAAGTAAAATAGATTTGAGGCAATTCCTAGTCCTTAGGCAGAGACAGTTGGAAAGGGAGCATGGAAAAACAATATTATGTAAGAATATGTAATGTAAAATGTATTCCTAATTTGAATACTTTGTTCCCTGTTCAAGTGTCTAACATAAAAGCAGCTGCACCATTCTCTGGAGGAATGAAAACGGAAATTACTCATGACACCTAGAAGTACTGTACTCCCTACTCTACGACTTTCTAATTATAACACAAAAACAAAACAAAAAACTCTTTCTTTCCTGAGACTAGTTGATGAGCTCATCGAAGCTTTGAGTCAGTTCTGAAAATGAATACAAGAGGCACAGCTCATCAGATAACACTGCGCCTTATCAATTAAATCCTTCCCCTTGGGTTATTTCAAAAAACATGACAAGACCCATATATAATGATGCAAAGTGAAGTGAGAAGAACTGGGATACTACTGTGCACAGTGATAGCAATGTTGCAATGATGTTCACCTGTGAAAGATTTGGTTACTTTGATCAATACAATGATACAAGACAATTCTATAGGACTTATAATGAAAAATTACTGTCCACATCCAGAGAGAGAATTGATGAGCTCTGAGTGCAAATGGAAGTATGCTTTTCTTGAAATATGGCTAATATGGAAATTTTCTTGCATGATTTCACATGTATTATTGAAATCATTTTGGTTGCCCTTTCAGTAGGTGAGAGAGGGTAGGATGGAAGGAAAGAATACAGAATTTAAAATCTAAAAAGAAAAGAACACTTAAAATAAATAAACGACAGGTTGTTTTTTTTTTAAATCAGTTCTTCTTCATCAGGATAAGGGCAGCATCCTAGGATGCTGATTTGAGACAAATGCTAAACACAAAGGGCATTGCCAGCTAACTATGGCTATAGCAAATGAAAACTTGTCCGTACAATGCCAACCTTCCAGAAGGTTAGTTCAAATTGTTCTAAAGATAAAATTTCATTGTAATCTTATCGCTCTTGTAAGTGCACCCAAGATCAGTGAAAAGGTGTTTTTTTAAAGAACTTACTATGTACCAGATACTGTGCAAATCTCTGGGGCTATAAAGAACTTGGTTCCTGTCACCAGGGACTTCACATCCTAACAGAATGTGAGGCAGTAATTGATAATAATAATTCACATTTATATAGTAATTTGAGACTACAGACTTTACAAATAGTGTATCATTTGATGCTCAGACCAACCCTCGAAGGTAGGGGATATGAATGTCCTACTTTAAAGGAACTGAGGTAGACAGGTGAAATGACTTGCCCAAGATCATGCAACCAAAAGCATGTGAGACTAAATTTGAGTGCATATCTTCCTAATTTCAGGTCCAGTGCTATATTACATAAAAGCAAAAGATGAGGAATAGAAAGGTTTAGTTTCTTCATGTTTGTTGATTGTCTCAGCATTTGAGAGAGAAGAGACGCGAAAGAACATCTAGTTTACCCCTCATTTTACAAATGAGGAAGTGACAGGTCATAACCAAGTCCATGTAGGTTTTGAGTGGCAAAGGTGGCTTTCAAATTCAGCTCTTTTTCTACTATGTAATTAATGTCTTAAACAGAACTGGGTTACCAGTCTAATACTTTATCTATTGAACTATACTCTCTTTACTGACAAAGTAGGGAAAAATATTTTTTTTTGATCCTGGAATGTAAAGCTACAACGATTTTGGTCTCTGTGTGTAATACCAGTGAGAGGGGGAAAAAAATCTATATCCTAGTCACAAATTGTGTTCCTAACCTCAACCACTCACCTCAAATGTCTTTCTTTTAGAAGTTGCATTTGGTGAAGAGACTCTGCTTATTAGCATGTAAGCTTCTAGAGGACAGAGACCATTTCCCTTTTGTCTTTATATGCTTAACCATAGGTGCCACACATGGCACCTAGCAAATTCTAAAATGTTTGCTAAATATATTTAAATAGAAATACAAATCCATTGTGTTTCATGTTACAAAGACCTAGAGGGTGCATTTAGGCAATCCCGGATAAGACATTCTCTGCCACCACTCGTATTTGAAAATAGAGGAAAATATATTCTCACTTAGTTCTTATCTTTGGTCATTCTCTGAAGTACTCTAGAAGTATCATATTGATCATTCATTCATTGGTAATTTCATGACTTTGATAGAGATGTGATTCCATCAGTGTGAGCAGAGCCCAGACTTCTCTAGGAAAGAAGATCAATAAAGGATTTGAGGAATCTACCAAAAATTCTCATTAATGCTCTTTCTTCCCCTTCTCATTTGATCTCTGATTTTCCAGAAGAGGCACTGATTAGCACTCAGAAAAAGTTCCAGGTGGTCTAAGGCATTGTCTGACAAGAACTAGTAAGCCAACTGACTGCAAATAAAAAATAGACTGATTTGGAAAGCAATAGTGACTTCAAATCCTACTTGGTTTTGTTGTCTGAACTCACTGCCAACAACAAGAAATGTGGCTTAGAAAGCATACTACTGACAACAGTGAGAAATTATTCACGTGGTTTTCATTTTTTTTAATTTATGGAATAAAACAAGTATTTACATAACACAATACAACAAGAAGATAATTGAACATGAAGCTGCACATCTATTATGTACAACTTTCTATTCCTTTCAAACATGACAAAATCATGTAAATTTATTTTTTTATTCCCTTCCCTCCACCCTAGACACCCATCCATCAGACATAAATAGGCATATGTGCATGTAAAATTATTCTGCACATACCTCTATTTATTGGTTCTTTTTCTGGATCCAGATAGCTTCTTTCTTTATGCTTCCTTTTTAGTTAATTTGTGTATTTAAGTCAAAATAATTTATTTGCTCAACGTTGTTCTTTAAAAAATATTGCTCTTACTACACACAATGTACTCTTGGTTCTCCTCATTTCAGTCTTTATTTCATACAAGTCTCTCCATGTTTTTTTAAAGTCACTGAACTCATTATTTCTTATAGCATAGTAGTATTCCATCACAATCATGTGCCAACTTGTTCAGCCATTCCCCAATCTGATGGGCATCCCTGCAATTTGCAGTTCTTCGTCACCACAAAGAGAGCTACCACAAACATTGTAGAACATATAGGTTCTTTTTTTCCTTTTTCCCTGATCATCTTTGGAAATAGATTTAGTAGTGCTATTGTTGAGTCAAAGGGTATAGGTAGCTTAATAACTCTTTAGGCATAATTCCAGATTGCTCTCCAAAATGGTTGGATCAGTTCACTAATTAGCATCCCAGTTTTTCCACATCCTTTCTCACATTTGTCAATTTGCTCTTCTGTATTTTAGCCAATCTGGTAAGTGTTAAATGATGTGTCAAGGTTATTTTAATCTATATTTCTCTAATAAATAGTGATTTAGAGCATTTTATATGACTGTAAATTGTTTTGATTTCTTCATTGGAAAACTGCCTATTCGTATCTTTTAGTCTTAGGAGGCCATGTGGTAGTTTGGGCAGAGTACAATACTGAGAGTCAAAAGAGTTGAGTTGTATCCCAACTCTGCCTCTAATAAGCTGTGTAATCTTAAGCAAATAGCTTCATTGCTTGAGACCTCTGCCCTCCTTCTTCAAGATGAGGAGACTAGCCAAAAGTCCCTTCAGTCCTAAGGTTTTGTGGTTCTATCATACTGAAATACTGGCTCTATCATTCACCGACTTAGTGAAAAATGATTGGATTATAGATTTAGAAATGGAAAAGTTCCCCAGAGGATATAAAATCTAAGCTCCTTGTTTTACCAATGAGGAAACAAATGAAAGTAGATAAAGTGACTTGACAAAGGTCACACATAGTTTCGTGGAAACACAGATTTAGAGCTGTAAGGAACCTAGTTCATCTCGTACAGGTCCCTCGTTTTATGAATGAGGAAACTGAAGCAAAGAGTAAAGTGATCATACAGAAAATATCAGAGTGGAATCTGAACTCAACTCTTCAGTCTCAAGAGCTGGTATTCTTTTCACTGTATTATGCTGTGTCTTCTATAAGTCGATGGGGTGGAGAAGTCACAAGACTCCTTTCAAAATATCAGTGTGATGGTGCAGGACGTTAAGTCCAGATAAAGTTCTCTCCTTGATTATGTGTGGTACCACTGTAGGAAAGTTGTGGGGGGAAGGATGAGATAGAGTCAAGCAGAATTTGCATACTTTACACTATTCCCATCTAGTGTTGTTTTCCTTCTAAAACAAGCATGGTGTTTTTAATGTTGCAGTTGCTTTTTCCATTTGGGTTGTTTTGTTTTTGTTTTATTTTGTTGCTTCCTTGCTTGCTTGGTTTGATGGTTGTTTTTAGAAAGGAAGGGGGTTCTACCTTTCTTGGCACAGGTTATGTACTGTAGCCACATCCTCCTCTTAGGATTTGGATTTCTCAGTCTATCAAGTAAGACATTGATAAAATTCTGCAATAAGACTAAAATACAACATAAGCCATTCTGGAAAACCAAAAGAAAATTAGTTATGGTTACTTAAAGGTCAAAGATTCTTCAAATCCTGGGTGGTATGGGAGGAGGAGAGAAGATGGAAGGAAGCACTTAAATCTCTAGGTAGGTCACACATGTTTCTTTATCTTCTAGTCCAAAAATAAGGTTTCTGCTGAGCTGCTTTTGAGTTTGCAAGCTAGTATTTTTGGCATCTTAGCTGAGAATCAATCTACCAAGACACACTTACTTTTATAGATACTATTTGAAAATACTCTTAAAAGAAATAGAGCATGACAAATGCTTGGAGGGATGGTGCCCATGATTGGCTTATGCCAATACACTAAAAGTTATGATAATGCCTAAATTAATTTACAGATTTGATGATATACCAACCAAACTACCAGTGGATTGCTTTATGGATAGACAAAAGAACAAGATTCACTTAGAGGGATGAGTTTGGATGAAGCAAAGTATTCTAACAGGTGAAAGACAGATGGGAAATTGTATAAGACACTCTGCTTAGGTTTTGAGGTTGGAGATAGTGTTTTCAGTTTGGGATACAGTTAATAGCCAGTTCAGCTAAAATGCACAGCATATGAGGGTAACTGACAGACCTCAAACCCATCAGTGAGTTAGGGGGATGTCTGCTTCAAGCATGTGGAGACTTCCCTCAGTGGAATGGGTGGATGGAAACAATTTATTCCAACAGCCATGAAGGCAGCTGAAGCAGATACCGTGGAGTGCTAAGAGCTTGGTCAGACATCAAAGATGCCAAGGGCATCCACTGCATCCCAAGCCATCACCAGTTTCCTTGATTTTTGTACTGCTACTGAACTTCAATGGCTCTGGAATAGAAGGTGAAGCTGATGACTTCGTGCAACTCTTAACTCACAAATTCTATTTGTGTGCTATCAAGACATCATCAATTTGTCCTATTGAAAAATGAAGGACAAAGCACAATAGCATATGAAGGGGGAAAATGTGAAGTATAAAAGTGTTCCTGGGGTTAGATTGCAAAGGTCCGTAAATGCCAAGGTGAGGAGCTGGTATATTTCATTCTAGAGAGAATAGGGAAACATCGTTGAGCAAAGGGGTGATATAGCCAGAGTTGTACTTTAGAAAGATTATATTTTTAGCTGTGTAAAGGATGTGTCAGAGAGGGGAAAGACTAAAAGATATTCAATTAGGAATGTAATAATCCTAGTGAAAGTTGATGAGAACCTAAGGTATGGGGTGGAGTGGAGAAACCACGTAATGGAAAGGACGAGAATAAATTCAATACATGTTGTAAAAATAGAGTTGATTAATTATGGCAGGATTAATTGGGGTACAGTATCCACCTTATCAGAGGGAAGGGAGCTACAATTCAAGTACAAAACCTCGAAGCATTTATTGGACAAGTATGGCACACACACCCACAGGGACAGTAAATCCTAGTCTTCTGCTCCAAAGATAGGGGTGGGGGTTAGAGAGTGGTTTATATGATTTACAACAAAGGTGGGCAGGAAAATAGGAAAAGTACAGTGTATCCAGAACCAGGATGTTTGTGTGAGCTCTGACTGATTGGGACTGGTATGAACCAGTTTGAGACAGCCTTATGGTTGCTGCACAGCAAGGGTGTGCTGGCTTCACCCAGTGGACACCTCAAAGGATCAATGGTATGTCAAACTTGAACAACACATTTCACTTCCTGATTGACTGATTTTGATTCCCAGATGATTTCAGCCTCTGCTGGATAATAAGGGAGTTCAGATAAATCAAGGTGATTAGTAATTTCATTATTCATTTCATTTCTACAGAGTCAGCAGGGGCCAGTATCTCCCACTGCATCCTCCACCATCCCCAGTCATCCTGATGAATATCCAGCACCTGCACCCAATGGCTCTGGAGGAGAAAATGAAGCTGGTGACCTTGCACAGCCCTGCCTCACTCAAATCAAAGTCAACTGCAAGTCATGTCATCATCTCCCTGATGTCATGATCTTCTTTGAGAATGAAGAACAAATTCAATAGTCAGCAAGACTTGTTACCTGGCTGGTTGTGGAGAGACAGAGGGAAGACTTGAAGATAACTGGATGGTTGTAAACCTGGGTATCTATAAAGATGATGATCAAAATAGAGAAGTTTTAAGGAGGGATTACTTGTGCAGAAGATAATGATTTCCATATAAGTCATGTTGAGTTTGAGATACCTATGGGATGTGTAGTTGGAGACATCCAACCAGCAGTTAGTGTGGGACTGAATTTCAAGAGAGATATTAGCAATGTCTATACAGTTATGAGTATAATGGCAATCAAATTAGGATCTTTTGCTGTTGTTTTACTAAAAGTGCCTCTGATTGAATAATGTGATTGGAGAAGATCTTTCTCACCCATTAATGGGCCTGCCCATTAAAAAGAGTTTGATTGGGAAAGGTTTGTAGGAACACTCAACTTTTGTTGATGAGGTACTGGTTCTCAAGGATTGGGATGCCCTCTGGCTCTAAAAAAGTTATGTTCTGAGGATGAGGTTTTATTTTGGGGCTTAGCTTTTGCAAGAAGGTTTGAGTGCCAGATGATGCCTCTGCGAAGCCAATAAGGAGCTCCCCTCCCCAGCTTTGAGAACCTAGATGTCGTGCTTCCCTCTCTAGTATGGGCAGGCATCTGTACCTGTCTGTTGAAGTATGGTCAGACAGAAGAAGCCATGTCTGTTGATTACTTTGGGGTTCAGGTTGTTGACTCCCCTGAACCAGGTGAATGATATATGTGCTTGACTAAAGAATTGATACATATGTATGATTAAAGTGATTGTTAAACCCTCAAAAGTTGCCTTTCCTTTTATGAATGCAGATCTAAGAATGTACGATAACAGGTCCCCTGTGTACATTGGGGTGCTTACTGATACAAAGAGTCATCTGCATAGATGACTGAATCTCCTAAAGGTGATAATATCATCGAGAGAAGATATGAGAGAAGTATACAGAGCCTTTAGGTAAATCCATATTTAGGGGATGGCACATGGATCAAACATAGGAAGCTAAGGATTTGGACAAATAAGTAGGAAAGAAAGTGATTGGATGAATGAAAGTACAGATGAACAAATGAATAAGTGAGAGGGAAAGAATTTATTAAAAGCTTACTATTTATAAAGTACGAGGAATATAAATAGAAAAACAAGATAGTCCCTGCTCTCAAACTTACATGCTAATGAGGAAGGCAGCACGTATAGAAGATTTCCACTGCAAGTCAGGCAGGAAAGTCCCATGGTCCACGGGGTATGGCACCAAAGTTGATGGTAATGATTCCTTTTAAATTTTATTTTCAATTAATGAAATAAAATAAGCATTTCCAGAATATAGTCCAACTAAAAATAATTGTGTGTGAAACGCAGATCTGCTATGTACAACTTGGTATTCCTTTCAAAAATGTAACAAAATTATCATGTAATTTTTTCTTTTTTCTTCTTTTCCCCCTCACCATTAGACACAAACAAGTATGTGTGTGTGTGTGTGTGTTATTCTATACAAATTTCTATTTATCAGTTCTTTCTCTGGATCCAGATAGCATCTTTCTTCATATTTCCTTTTTGGTTAATTTGTGTATTTAAGTCAAAACAATTTATTTACTCAAAGTTGTTCTTAAAACAATGTTGTTCTTACTACACACAATGTACCACTCTTGGTTGTAATTTCAGGCTTCATTATTTCATGCAAGTCTCTCCATGTTTTTTTTCTAAAGTCACTGAGCTCATTATTTCTTATAGCACAGTAGTATTCCATCACAATCACGTACCACATCTTGTTCAGCCATTCCCCAATCTGATGGGCATCTCCACAGTTTCCATTTCTTGGCCACCACAGAGAACTGCTATAAACATTTTAGAACATACATGTTCTTTTTCTTTTTCCCTAATCAGCTTTGGAAATAGACCAAAGAGTGGTACTGCTGGGCCAAAAGGTACAGGTGGTAACTCTTTGGGCATAATTTCATATCGCTCTCCAGAATGGTTGGATCAATTTATAATTCTTCCAACAGAGGCTGTGTCCCAATTTTTCTGCATCCTCTCCAACCTTTATCATTTTCTCCATCATTTTAACCAATCTGGCAGGTGTAAAATGATATCTCAAGGTGGTTTTAATCTGCATTTCTCTAACCAGTAATGATTTAGAGAATTTTGTATGACTATAAATTGTTTTGATTTCTTCATTGGAAAATTTCATAACCTTTGATCATTTGTCAACTGGAGAATGATCCACATTTTCATGGATTTGACAAAATTCTACATACATTTTTAAGTGGAATCTTTATCTGATAAACTGTATATAAAAAAATTTCCCCAATTTTCTGCTTTCCTTCTAATGTTGGCTATAATTTTCTCATTTGTGCAAAAAATCTTAATTTAATGTAATGGAAATTATCCATTTTACAACTTACTTTGCTCTCTATCTCTTGCTTACTCACAAGTTGTTCACCTCTCCATGAGCCCAATAATGAATATCATGTCTCTTTTTTGATGTTATTTCCACTGATAAAATCCTATCATTCTAATATTGAACCATTTGATAGTGCCAAGAACTTATGTAGTAACAACTTTTCTGTGTCTTCAGTCATTGTGGCTTCAGTATTCAAAGAAGCAGTTGCCAAGTGACATACCACAGGTGATGATTTCCTACTTCCAGACTGGAAGCAGGACCTGTGGTCTGGGTACTGTCACTCTCAGGATTTTGGGGCTTACCTACTAGCTGGTGGCAATTGGTGTTGCTAGTGGGAGTTCCCATGGTGGGCTCCTACTCCCTTCATTCATGCTTGCTCTTCCCAGGCTGGAAGCAATTACAGAGACTTAAGGGTGACTGCTGTTCCCAAGGTTGTTGGGTTCAGGATGCCGGGTTGTTTCCATTCAGGTCACAGGGGATGGTTGAGGAGATGTTTTGATTCATCTAGAACAACTTATCTCCTGTCTCTTCTTCGGATACCTTGCTGCTTCACCTTAATGTGAGTACCTACCTCCTGAGATGATCTCCAATTTACTCCACACATTATTTTGTTTGTACATGGTGGATTGTATGTTGCCTCCCCAGTAGTCTAAGCACCTTAAGACAAGGAACTATTTTCATCTTTCTGCATATTTAGCACTTAGCTCTTATTTCTGTCATAATGTCCATCTTTATAATTTTCTTTTATTCTTTTGTTGAGCTTCTCCTATGTCACTGTAGAAGATTTGCAATTGCACCATTATCACTCATTTGAATCCAGTTACTGCTGTATCATTTTTCTTTGGTGGGAGAGGATTGAAGATTTTACCTCAGTTTCCCTTCCTCCTTAAGTTTACTCATCATACTGGTGCCCCTTTTATGATTTGCTAATTTTTTGTCATAGGATCATGAGAAAACATATTTATAGATAAAAAGGACCTCAGAGGGCATCTAGTTCAAGTGAGGAAACCGAAGCCCAGAAAGTTTGAATAATTTCCTCAAGGTCACACAGGTAGTGAGCATCACAGGTAAGATTTACATGGTTTTTTCTGATGTCTTTCTCATCACAGGTTATATCCTTTATTCTCTTTTTGAGGGGGATGAGTATTCTTTTATCTTATTTCATGCATGTCTTGATGTTTTGAAGTGACAAAAAGAAGGTTGGATCAGACCAAACCAACTGCTCAGTCACCCCATAAAGAGTCTATTCAACAGGATCTAGCAGCCCAAGTTTTCAGACCAAAAGAAAGAAGACACACACAGGTCCTTCCTACTCTGGCCCTATAGGATTGTTAGTCTCCAGTCTGGCTGCCTCAAAATAACCACCTATCCTTGTAGTCATCATTCTAACAGAGAACCTGGAGTCCTGCCTTGTTCCACATGTCCTTTAATGCTGAGTGACTGGGAAAATGGTACCAACCTTGACAAGGTCTAAGAAAGGCTAAGTGGGGGGTAGGATTGATCAAGAGTGCATGAACTCGCAATTTAAGACATGTTGAATTTGAAATGTCAAGGGGCCACCCAGGGTTGGCAAGCATTTGGAGTCCATCATGCATTAAGAGATACAGAGCAAAATCATAAACATTTGTTTTCAGAGTGGAATTCCCTTCAAATTTATTATCCTGTTCAGTTTCTGTGCCTGAAGGAAAATACAAGATTTCCCCTAACAGCAACTTGAAGAGCTGGTTTTCTTTCAGGGATAATGTTGGTCAAACACATGGAAAATAAATAAGGTTTCTCTTCTGTGGCCCCAATACAAGGTGATGAGTAGTTTTTCTGTTGCTCTGCTGTTTTTCCAAATAATCAATGTTATTGGCAGAGACATGTAATAAACTCAGGATATGTTGACTACCTATAGTCTTCAGCATTATTTCTCAGCAAGCCGTCTAGGAATGTCCTAAAGAAAGTCTTCATTTAAAATACTCAGTAGCAGAGTTCCCAAGCCAAGAAAAAGCATGACATGCTTGGCCACAGTAAAAAAGAATTGAATGCCCTAGTACCATATTTTTCTTCCTCAGTCAGCATGAATTGCCCATACTGCCTACTTTCAACCAGGGCTCAGCATCCCTCATTGAAGAGGCTCCAGCAGAGATGGCACCTGGCCACTCCCTCTGAAGATGCTGATGCAACAGCAGCCACAGCTACTGAAGACCCAGAAATGAAAGTTTCCCCATCAAAGGCCTTAGCACCATCTCATGGGTACTCAATGACCCAAACCAGGTATGATTTTATCAACAAACATGACATTAAAAGATATGCTTTCCACTACCCACTAGGGACCATGAGACATTTCTATCTGTCTTACAACTGAACCCCTTCACCTATGTTATGTTTTCCTCTTAGAACAGGAATCCTCTGAGAATACAGACTGTTACCAAGTGCTTAAAACAATAAGCTAACAGATGGCAGAGGGAGGAATCAGGAAAAGGGCACTCAATCAATGAATTCTAATAGTATCCTGCTAAAATAAGGTCAGCCTTTTTTGATGTTAAAAAATGGATCATGGTATATGAAATTCTTTAACCAGAGCACTTCAGCCTCAAGCTAGTCCTTGTAATTAGTTATCACATGCTATAGATCCTGCTTGGGATTGGGAAGGGCAGTAGATTGAACAGTAGATCAAAGTTTTCAAAGATTTAGACAAGCTGGAAATCTTGGCCAAAACGACCAATATAAAATATAATGGGGATGGATGTTCGAATTTTTTTATCACAACTATAGGATGGAGAATATTTGTCTGAACAGTAATTCATGTGGAAAAAAATGGCAGGTAAGGGGTAGTTAAATAAATGCTTAGAGGTCACGAGGTGACACAGTGGATAGAGCACTCTGCCTGAAGAAAGATCTGAATTCAAATCCAGCCTCAGACACTTACTAGATATGTAACCATGGGCAAGTCATTTAAACACTTTTTGCCTCAAATTCCTTACTTGTAAAATGGGAATCATAATACCACCAGACTCCTAAGGTTGTTGTCAGGATCAAATGAATTAATATTGGTAAGGCTTTTTGCAATCCTTAAAATGTTATATAAATGTGTTTGTTTTTCAATTTTGCATCTAAGAACAAAATCTGATTTTGTCAGTCTCTATCTATCTTATAGTGGTCAGGTTAAGTGCTAGTCACACTAGTCAGATCATAGCTAAAGCATCATGCTCCATTTTGAGTCCCTTAACTTTACATTAGGAGTTGCCAAACTGGAATGCACTGGGATGGAAAAGGGCTGAAAACTCATTTCATGACAATGGCCAAAGGGCAACCAAACTGTGCATACCCTTTGATCCAATAATACCACCACTAGGACTGTATCCTAAAGAGCCAAAAATTGGAAAAGGTCCCATTGGACAAAAATATTTATAGTGACTCTTTTCGTACTGGCAAAGAATTAGAAACTGAGGGAATGCCCATCAACTAGGGAATGGTTGAAAAAGTTGTAGTATATGAATGTAATGAAATACTATTGTGCTATAAGAAATAATAAACAGGTGGATTTCAGAAAAAGCTGAGAAGACTTACATGAACTGATGCTGAGTGAAGTGAGCAGAATCAGAACACTGTACACAGTGACAGCAACAATGTAACAATGATCAACTGTGGTAGATATATCTCTTTTCAGCCATACAATGATCCAAGACAATTCTGAAAGACTCATGATGGGAAATGTTAACCACATCCAGACAAAAACATTGGAGTCTGTTTGGAGAAGGAAGCATACTATTTTCTTTTGTTTGTTTTGTTTTTGGTTATTTCCTTATCATGGTTTTTCCCTTTCGTTCTGATTCTTCGTTCTCAACCTAATGTGGAAACATGTTTATCGTGACTGTACGTGTATAACTTAGATAGCTTGTTGTCTGGAGGAGGGGAGAAGAAGAATAATTTGAAACTCAAAATTTTATGAAAATGAATGTTGAAAACTATCTTTATGTGTAATGTGGTGGGGAAAATTATTAAGGAAAAAATCATTTCATGTGAGGAACAATTGAAAGAACTTTGATTAGCTTAATAATAATATTCAACATTTACATAGAGCTTTAAAGTTTAGGAAAAATTTTACAAATAACTTATAAGATCTGCACAACAATGTTGAGAAACAGGTCCTATTTTTATCTTCATTTTACAGATGAGTTAACTGAGGCCTCTAGAAGTCAAGTGCCTTGCCCGGGTCACACAGCTACTGTTGTTCAGGCCTTTCAGTTCTGTCTGATTCTTCATAACTCTGTTTGGGGTTTTCTTGGTGAAAGTGGTTTGCCATTTCCTTTTCCAGCTCAGTTTACACATGAGGAAACTGAGGCAAACAGGGTTATGTGATTTGCCAAGGCCACACGGTTAGTAAGTGTCTGACATCAGATTTGGACTCAGAAAAATGAGTCTTTATTTCTCAACCCTGGCACTCTGTCCACTGTACCACCTAGCTGCCTTACCAAGGTAGTCAGGGAGGCCAAATTTAAATGCAGGTCTTGATACCTCTAAGTACAGAGCTCTATCCATTGTACTACTTAGCTAGCTTTAATAAAACTTACTAGAGCAAGTTTTCAAATATGTAAGGGACTATTGTGTAGGAGGAGTAGACTTCTGATTATACCCAGAAGGGAGCACTAGTATTAGAGTCAAAATCTCTGAAGATAAACAACCACTCTCAGCACAAGCTGCAGTCAATCAGATTTCCAGAGAAATAAATCTTAGAATTCCACTCCCCAGCCTTCACGCCAATCCAGTAGAGACTTGCTTTGGATAGAAAGTGATATCAGGTAGCCTCAAAGGGTCATCCCATGACTAGGATTCCATAAAAACCCAGCCATGTTTTTCCAGTGAAGACCACTTCCTGGGACTTCATTATATCCATTTGAATGCTTGGCTGGACTAGACTAATATGAACAACCACCTTCATAGGATTAGTGAGCATAGATCTTGGATTGGAAGGCACCTCTGAGATCGTCTACTCTGACTCCCTCATTTTGCAGATAAAGACTCTAAGACTAACACACAGGTGAAGCGAATTCTTCAAGACATACAGCAAGTCAGTGGCAGAACTGGGATTTGAACTCATGCGACTTCCATGTTCAGTGCGTTGCCCCCTGAGGACAGACTATAACCACAAATAATTTATATATAAAGAACTAAGCAGCTAGGTGGCACCATGGCGGATAGAACACCAGCCCTAGAATCAGGAAGACTCATCATCTTGAGTTCAAATCTGGCCTTAGACACTAGCAGTGTGACCCTGAGCAAGTCACTTAACCTTGTTTGCCTCAGTTTCTTCATGTGCAAAATGAGCTGGAGAAGGAAATGGCAAACCACTCCAGTATTTTTTGCCAAAAAAGCCCCAAATGGGGTCTTTCAGAGTCAGACACCACTGAACAACAATATTATGTATAAAGAGTTTTTGGCTCATACAGGATGCATAATGTCAACCTTGACATCATCATATAAATTCAGAAGACCTCAAGAACTTATTGAGCTCCCATCAAAAAGAATACAGGGGAGGGAATGATCTGAGAGTCTGAGACTTTGTCATTGACTTCCATCTGTTAACCAGAAGAATCTGGCATTTGGAGAAGGACTTAGTCATTGCAGGTGCCAACCAACAGAAGTCAGCCAGATCTCTCTTGAGAAGCAGGAAGCCAACTAAGGCAACTGTTTGCAATAAGCAAGTTCAAATCAAAAGTTTTCAGCATGAAATTCTTAAACGAATAAAATATTTTCTCTTCCAAGCTCCCTTATTTATCATGCTCCTACAAGTCTCCTACTGACACCATGAAGAGAATCTCAATTAGATGCCAGTGAGCTTTAACGCCTGCCAGTCTCCAAATGTCAAGCTGAGGCTGAATGAATCTCACAGGCAACTCCTCATACCAAAACAAAAACAAAATTATTGAGTAGTTTGTAGGAAAAAGAACAACAATTTTTGAAAGTCTCTTAAGGTCAGTGGTTGTAAGAGAGTGGGAGGCAAGTTGTGAGAGAAGGCTGTGGAAGAATACCCTATCACAGCATCAGGGATCATCTTATTAGTCATTTGTTCAAGAAAAGGGCCACCTACTTCGGTCAGCTCTGCTGTTAATTGAGCCCATCAAGTTTGTCAAGAGGCGTTATTAAATGTCTTAGTCTCTACTTATTTCCTTTTGTGCAAGGGTTCTGAACTTTTTCTGCCATGGGCTCCTTGAACAACTGATGTACTGTCTTGTGAAACCTAGTGATCCCTTCTTACAATAATGTTTTTAAATGTCCAAAAATGCACAGGATTGAAAGGAAGCCAATTATATTGAAACAATTAACAAAGCATTTTCCCATGCACTTCTGATTTCATTATTTTGAAATAGTATTTTATTTTTTCCAATTACATGTAAAGACAATTTTTAACATTCGTTTTTTAAAAATGTTTAAGTTCAATTTCCTCCCTTTCCCCCTTCCTTCCCCCTGCCAAGAGAGTAAGCTGTTTTATACAGCTTATAATTATATATATATATGTATATGTGTGTGTACAATCATGCAAAACATATTTGCTTATTTGTCATGTTGTAAAGCAAGAAATGAACAAAAAACAAAAAACAAAAAATAAAAAAATAAAGTGAAAATAGTATGCTTCTATCTGCATTCAGACTTCACAAGTTCTTTCTCTGGAGAGTTGATCATCATACAATGTTGTTACTGTGCACAATGTTCTCCTGGTTCTGCCCACTTCACTTTGTATCCATTCATGTAAGTCTCAAAGCATTTTTTTGAGCCTTGTTACCCACACCTCATCAGTTTCATCTAACCCTCTCACTGGAGGGCTGGAAGGGGAACAAAACACTCTTCCCAAAGTTTCCTTTTATAGAGTTTCAATTCCAACATCAACATGCCTCTGCATAAAATATCCTCTCTCCCTCCCTCCCTCCCTCTCTCTCTCTCTCTCTCTCTCTCTCTCTCTCTCTCTCTCTCTCTCTCTCTCTCTCTCTCTCTCTCTCTCTCTTTCTCTCTCTCTCTCTCACACACACACACACACACACACGCACACATACACATGCACACACACTTTTATATATAGTCTTTCCTCATTGGATTGCAAGTTCCTACCTTTTTATAAGTATCCCTAGCACTTAGCACACTGCTTGGGACACACGTAAAAAATGCTAATTATAACTGGAAATAATAATCTCCAGCCTATGTGAGGCCTTATGTCCCCATACAGTATGACAAATCACCATTATCTAAGCCACAATCCAAGACAACAAATCTCAGCTGAGAATTTCTTTTCTATTTTATTTTTCAATTAGGAAATATTTAATTCAGATAGAAGACCAAAGCATCACAACAGAATCATTCTCAGTCCTACCATCACTTATCCAAAGAGCAAAGTCTCATGGGGGTTTGTGTGTCTATGGATGAGTCACCAACCTCAGGGCCCAGCTGGTGCTGAAATAACCAATTCCCCCAGGGAACTCTGGTGGCTGGTAGTAAATTGTATGCCCAGTGACAACCTGGAAATCTGTCATTGTCTCTTTGGAACAGGAATTTAATTCCTGACAATTATGCACACCACATACTGAATTTTTCCTTTGAGTTTGGTTTCTCCATAGTGTCTCAAGCAGAGACTTGGTGGATGTAACCTCAACAACAGTACCCCCTGCTCAGCAAATGATAAGTCCCAGCCTCAGGCTATTCCAGGCATCAGGTTGTTTCTGCTCTTTACTATATCATACTTCCTTCCTGGAGCTTTTCAACTCAGAAGTTCTTCAGACACTTGCTACCCTGTGAGCCCCAGAAATGGAAAGGGACAAGAATAGAACCAGATAATCCCAGAAATTACTGTGCTTTGGAGCATATTTCAACCTTTCTTTGAAAAAGTGAATATCTCCAGAAGTAGGTAGAGGTCAGGATCCTACATACCACAAGCATACTGCCCTAGATTCTATCACCAAGGTGGAGGTGAGTGGAGAACATCCATTCCTACCTGGTCCAGTATATATTGGTCATACAGTTAACTTGAAAACAAGGTCAGGCTGAGCCTGGAGTCAGGAAGACCATAGCTTTAATCCTACCTCAGATGTTTACCTCTTGTGTGACTATAGGCAAGTCACTGTACTTCTCTGCACTTTAGTTCCCTCATCTACAACAAAGGGCTAATATTAGCACTGACATTCCAGGACAGTTGTGAGAATCAAATGATTCTCAAAATCAAATCAAATACATAAAGCACTTCGCACTGTTAAAGCAATATATAGGGGGTGGAGTCAATATGGCAGAGTGAAAAGTACCATTTTGCCTTGACTCCTCCACAATGTCTTCTACAAGAAACTAGAAAGCAGGTCACACCAAATTCTGGTTGGGAAAGCTGAGAAAAAATCATTTTTCCAGCCCAGGGCTGCTTAGGAAAATGAACAGGTAGATCTGTGGACATGAGGCAGTGGCTGTCCAGGAGCACAATGCAGGGGCAATGTAGGAGTAGCAAGTATCTGGGAAGCAGAGATCCAGGGGAACCCTGTACTGACACTGAGAGAAGGAACAGGTGCCATCGCAGTTCTATTGAACACTATCAAGTCTTAGGTCACTCTTCTAGGGTGGAGAGGAGCAGCCATAGTCATAAGGAGCAAAGGTCATACTTTTATAAGGAGCAAAGTACAAGTTCCAGCAATGTAACTGTATTACTGAGTGCAAGAGCAGAGTGGCAATGCAATTCTAATCTTTAGTCCCAAATATAATCCTGCTATGGAATAAACCAGGGCACGAAATGAAAAGCAAGGGGGAGTCAGTAGACCAATCATTGTAGATCTGAAGAAGCTTCTAGTGGGCTAACTGTGACTGAGTCCAGCAGCAGTCTATGGAAACTCAACCACTCACAAGTCAACAGACCAAAACCTGGGTCAGAACTTACAGAGTGCAGAGCAGGAGGGCAATGAATAGACTTCTACCTGTATCCTACAACTCTGGCAGCACTGAAAACTTCCAAGTCCCCAGACTGATCTGTGAAAGCGGAAGCAGGACATAAAGAGAAAGAAACTCAAGTCAGACCCTTCCCCTCTTCCAGAAGTGATCAAATCAAAACACTAACATAAAGCCCAAAATCAAGAAATGGGCTAGAAAATTGAGCAAACAAAAAATGAAATAAAAAGTTACTATAGTGATAGGGAAGCTCAAGACTCAAATACAGAAGACAATGACTTAAAAACAAATTTTGAAGAAAAAAATGCATATTGGACACAAGCCCAACAAGGCCTACAAAAGCTAAAGAGCAAAAAACAATATGTTAAAAATCAAACAAAAACAGTTGAAGGAGAACTGGGGAAAGAAGTGAGAGCTATGCAATAAAATTGTGAGAAGAGAATTAACAGTCTGATAAAAAGAGGTACAGAATAATACTGAAGAACATCTTTAAAAATTAGAATTTGATAAATGGCAAAATATGATAAAAGATCATAAAAAGATAAAAAATTTCACTGAAGAAAATAGCTCCTTAAAAGTTAGAATTGGTCAAGTGGAAGTTAATGATTCCATGACACATCAAGAAATAGTTAAAGTTAAAAGACTGGAAAAAATAATAGAAAATATAAAATACCTCACAAGAAAAATAACTGATCTGGAAAATAGATTGAGGAGAGAATTTTAGAATCATTAGCTACCTGAAAGCCATGATCAAAATTAGAGCCTAGACATTATGTTTTAAAATTTTAAAGGAAAACTTAGTCCCAATTTTTTAAACTTATTCTGCACTTCCAGCACTGCCAGAAGTATCAGGGTTAGAGATTGGATTTGTGGATTCATGAATATATGGAGTTCCTAGGGGAGGAAACTCTCCCTACTAGTAGAGGTCAGGATCTTCTCTGCAACTTATAGTCTAAGGTATTAAAGTTAAGATCTTGCTCAGGATCATACACACACACACACACACACACACATATATATATATATATATATATATATATATGGATATATATATATGGAATGTGGAACTGTGTGTACATATATGGAAATGTATATTCATCTCCTCTGTGGGTCATGGCCTTTCTTCCTAGGCAGTAATTCATTAACAGCTTCTACAAGTATTGCTCAAGATGCATGTCCTTACTCCATAGAGTTTCTACTTGACTAATTCCAGTTCCATCACTATGGATATGCCAATCATCTTGACTTCAGTTTTGTCACTTGACTTTGATGACTCTGGAGGAGAGAATGAGACTGATGACGCTTAAATCCAATTTGTGTGCATCACAAATCATGTGATCACCCTCATGACGTCTTTGAGGGTCCTCTTCAAAAATGAAGGATAAACAATAACAATGGTTCGAAAATGGAAGCCCAGGTCCTGTTAGCTTTCTACCTACTACAGCGCACTGCCTCTTGACAGAAGTATTACCTAGAATAAACATAGGTCACATACAACAAATCCTTCATTGAAACTCCCTCCCCCTGTTAATAGGGTTACCGGCATGTTTTTTAATATTGTTGAAAGAGAAGTTCCACTTAACATTGACTGTATGATTGCCCAATTAACTTAGTCCTGTTTGGTCAGGTTTAGTCTCATAGATTTACAGCTATAAGAGAATTAGAGGTCACCTAGTTTGACACATCATTTTGTGGAAATGAAAATAGAGACTCAGATAGGTTAGTTGACTTGCCTAGAGTCACAGAGGCAGCAAATGTCAGTCAGAATTTGAACCCAGGTCTTCTGACTCCACACCTACCTCCTATCTGCTCAATGATCAGGACAAAGACAGTAGTTCCTCCAAAATTTGTAAAAAAATAATACAGACACAAGAATCCATCTCCCTCCCTTGTCCCAACCCCAATAATGCTATTGATTATAAGCAGAAGGGAGCTTCAGCTGGACATTTTACAGCACTTGAAGGTTTACAAAGCACTTGTCTTGTAACTACCATATGAAGTATTATCCTTATTTTATAAATGAAAGCCAATACTGTCCTTATTTTGCTAATGAAGAAACAGAAACTCAGAGAGTGTAGATGATCTACCTTTGGATGTCCATTTAATAAGTGTCAGAAGCAGAATTTGAAGCCACATTCTATCTTGATTCCATGTCCAGTGTTTTTTCTCTGGAAGAACAATGACTCCCTAAATGACTCTAGACCACTGAACCTTGCCATCATATGAGACTAGTCCCCCATGTCCTCAACACCCAACCAGATGCATCAGCTTTCCAGAGCAGTGAAATTTACCCACCTGAAACTCCAAGAGATACACTCTCCAATCCAAATATGGGAAGCCAATGAATATCAAAGAATCTGCCAGCCTTGTCTTCTATGGATGCTCCCCTTGGGTTAGACAACACTTGTAGAGAGCTTCCTGTTAGACTCAAGCCAAACTCAATAATAATCCCAATTAATGTTGATAAGCATTTTTGAAATCTAGTATATGTTATCATATGCTAAGTACTATGCTAAGTGTTAGGGATGTGGAGGACAGAGATAGTCACTGCCCTCAAGGAATTCATTCTAATGGTGGGCAGGCAGCATGCAGAAAACTATGTACATGCAAGACTTGAAGGAAAGTACTAACACTAATGACTCCTCCAAATATGGCCCACACAGTGTGAATGCATGGGCTGGACTGGGCTTCAAGAACCAGATCAGTACTAGTTGTATGCCAAAGCAGAGAAGTGCTAACATGAAGAGATGGCGTTTCTGGGGCCAGGAAAGTCCACTCGAAAGTCTTCATGGATCTGCATGTGGCCTGCACATGACCCCCACACACACTCTCATCCATGGGGGACCCTCACAAGTCCTTGATTTTGTAGGCTATTGCCATCTCCAGGCTGTCTTCTGGTCAACCCCTCTCAACAACCAATTGGAGCACCTGAAGCACACCTAACCATCTTGAGATCGTTGTTACCTTGTCCTCTATTTGGACTCCCACAGACCTGCTGAAGCAATTCCTGACAGAGAGAAACCAATATATCTTCCACATTGAAGGAAGAATTCTTGTTAAATGCCAGATTTTATGTCCTCCAATGTTTCTTCCAACTCATACTTCCAACTGTAGCTCTGTCAACACCAACACAGGGACTGCCTTCTCCCCTGGCACATTGTCCTCCCCTTTCCTGGCCCGGTACCCTGAATATACTTTTCCTAAAAGCTGACTGAATCAGAAAGAGAATAGTAACACATGACAGAAGTTGCTTCTCACGCCTCATCTACAGGCTGTGCTCAAGCTAGGAAGATCCCCATCTCCACATTAGGTAGGAAAACCAAAGGCATTTTCAGCTCCCCCAGAGGCATCGCCCAGGCAAACCTACTGGGAGGCATTTTTTACCAGATTCAGTTTCACTGTCCCTTGTGTTCTAGGGACAACACGGTGTAAGAGCACTTTAGAGACTGAAATTAAGACCCTCAGTAGATCAGTCACTCCAACACATTCTCGTGTAGCTCATAGACTTGGCAGTCACCCAAGTTCAACTGGACCTATTAATATTTCTGAAACTCACGTCAATCCAATTCAACAAGAAAAGCAATGCAGTGACAATTAGCCTCAAAAATAGGAAGACTTGGGTCCAAATCCTACTGACCCTGAGAAAATCATGTTCCCTCTCAATGTTTTAGGCAATTCTCTAAGATTATAAACTGCAGAGGAAGTGTCAACCTGCAATGATAAAGAGAGTTCCCTGTATCAGTGAAATCACAAGCTCAGCCCATCTCTGTCCTATGCACCAATCATTATGCTAGGATCTGAGGGCTCAAAGACAAAAAAATACTAATAACACCCATAAAAGTCACACACATACATACATATATGTTTATATACATGCTGAAAAGTCAGATCTTGGAGAACAATAGTGGAGAAGGGCAATGAACAGGGCTGTTCCTATATACTCACACCCTGATATTAGCTCATTATCCAACTGGGGTTCACAGGATAAATCTTCACTCTACTCTGAAAAGTCATAGCACAATAATCTATAATTTTCTCTATTTTTTTTAGCTCTGAATGCACAGCCAGAGACAGTGCACTGACAAAACAGTGTTAAATATCTCTCCTCCATTTCTCTCTCCCTCCCTCCCTCTCTCTCTCTCTCTCCTCTCTCTCTTCTATTTCTCTCCCTCTCTCTCCCTCCCTCCTTTCTCTCTCTCACTCTCTCCCTCCCTCACTCCCTTCTCTCTTTCTCTCTCTCTCTCTCTCTCTCTCTCTCTCTCTCTCTCTCTCTCTCTCTCTCTCCTCTCTCTCTCTCTCTCTCTCTTCCCTCCCTCCCCTCCTCCAGGGATGCTACCTTTCAAATGCCTCCTCCCAATTGCATTCCCAACAAGGACATGCAGACTAGCAAATATCCACCATTATTCTTATTCGCACCCAAACTCCTTGAAAAAGTTTCCTATCTCCACTGTCTCCACTTTCTCTCCTTGCTCACTTCTCATCCTTCAGAATCTGACTTCTGACTACATCACTCAGTGAAAACTTCTCCAGTTACCAGTGGTGTTTAAAGTGATGAATATGATACTGCACTCTCAGCCTGTCTGCTGTATTTTATAGTGCTGAGCACCCTGTTCTCCTGCAAACTCTTGCCTTTTTGTCTTTTCACAACATTGCTCACCTCTGGCTTGCCTCCTGCTGCTCTGATTGCTCCTTCTCAGTTTCCTCTGCTGGCTCATCATCTGCATCACTTCCCCTAATTATGGGTGGTCATCAATATTCTGTCCTGCACCCTACTCTCTTCTTACTTCGTACTTTCTTTGGCGACCTCACTAGCTCCCATGGGTTCAACTATGCTCTATACAGATGTCTCTGGTGCATATATATCTTCATACATATATAGATATATTTATGTATATGTATGTATGTATATGCAGTTCCAGTTGCCCTTCTAAACTTCAATCCTGTATCACCAATAGTCATGTTGGACTTTTGCCATATTGTCATTTGGATAATTACCATAATTGGACATTTCAAACTAAATGTCTCAGAGACATGTAAAACTCAGCATGTTCGAAACTAAACTTATCTTTCTTCTTAATAAACCTCTTAACTTCTCTTCCAAACTTTCAACCTGATGTCAAAGGCACTCAATTCTTCATGTTTCTCAAGTTTGTAACCTTGGCATTATTCTAGATCACTTACTACATCCCTACTCTCTCACTTATTTCAAATCTTGCCCTGTTTACTGCCTATTTCTCTGCCTATGAACATAACCATGCCTCCCTGATTCTCAACAAAACTTTCACTTCATCTTCCTAACCCTGTTAGATTTTGACCCATATGTCCATATGTCCCATATCTCTCCTCTCTTTTTTTGACTCAGTTCTTTGAGAAAACCATCTATGAGCAATGCTCTGCTCCCATTCTTTTTAACTCTCTACAATCCGGCTTACATTCTCATCATTGAACTGAAACTTGTTTTCTCCAAACTTACTGCTAATCTTTGGGTTGCCAATTATAATGGCATTTTCTCAATCTTCACCCTTCTTGGCCTCACTACAGCCCTTGAATCTGCCAATACCCCTCTTTTTCCTTGACAATCTCATTTCTTTAAATCGTCATGTCAATACCCTGGTTCTCTTCCTTCTTTTCAACCTGCTTCTCAGTCTCCTTTGATGACTCTTCATCTGGCTCATGCTGGTGGGCATTCCCCAGTGTTCTGTCCTGGGCCCTCTGCTCTTCTTCCTCTATACAATTTCACTTGGTGATAAGCTCCCCTAGATTCAGTTATCATATCTATGCCGATGATTCTCAAATCTGCTTGTCCAATCCTAACCCCCCTCCTAGTCTCCAGGCATACATTCCCAACAGTCAGTTAGACTTCTCAGATTAAGTCCCAGAGATATCTTAAGTGTAACAAGACCAAAAGCAAACTTCCCTGTTATTGCCAAGGGAATTACCATCCTCTTAGTCACCCTGGCTCGAAATCAAATGTGATCTTTGGCTCTTCATTCTCTCACACTGCCATATCTAATCTCTTGCCAAGTCCTGTCAATTTTACTCTTGTAACATCTCTCAAATATGTACCCCCTCTCTCCTCTAACACTGCCACCTCCCTAGTACAAGTCTCATCATCCCACATCGGGGCTGTCAAAAGTCTTCTAATTTGTCTCCCGGCCTCAAGTTTCTCCCCCTCATCTATTCTCTACTCAGCTATCAAGGTGATCCTCTGAAAGTGCTGGTCTGAACATGTCACCCTCTCCTTCAATCTCCAGTGATTCTCTTCCATCACCAAGATTAAATATAAAAGCCTCTATTTGTTGTTCAAAGCCTTATACAACATGTCCCCTGTACCTTCTCAATCTTCTTACACCTTACACACCTCCCTCCTGTAGTCCAGTCCAGTGACTCTAGCCTCCTTCTAGTTTCTCAAAGAAGACATTCCATCTCCAGACTCGAGTTTATTTGATTAATATTAAATTGTTTGGAATAGATTAATATTAAAATGTTTCTCCCTCTTCATCTTACGTTCTGACTTTCCTGGCTTCCTTCAAATTTCAACTAAGATCTTTCCTTTTAAAGGTAGTCTTTCCTGATCCCCCTAATTGTAATGCTTTTCCTTTGTTGATTATTTTATCCTGTATATTGTATCCATTTATTCTGTATATAACTTTTAAAAATACTTCCTGTATAGTACATGATTGTTTGCATGCTATCTCAATCAATGAATTGCTTGAGCTTATGGACTACCTTGCCTTTCTTTGCATCTTCAGGGCATCTCACAGTGCCAGGAACATAGCAGGTGCTTAATTTTTGCTTGTCTATCCTCCATTTTCAAAGAGAACTAATGATGTCACAGGTAATGTCTTGACTTGCATGTGATTGTATTGAAGTGAGCAGTCTTACACAAAGTCCTCAGTCTCACTCTCTTTTTCTGAGTCATCAAAAGTCCTACAGCAGAATAAAATTCAAGATGACTGGTGATGGCCTGGGATACATCTTCAATGCCTGGCCAAGGAGCTCAATAAATATTTACTGACTGACTGACCCGAAAGGAAAAGGAGAAGCCTAACACCAGTAAAGTTGGAAACAGCCCTAAAGAAACTTGAGATGTCAATAGAGACTAGTGACAGAAAGCTAAGCAGGCTGGAGGTGCCAAATAAATTGTGTGAATTTTTGAAAACTATATATTTATAGTGACTGTACAGTTTGAAATACTATTTTTATCATTTTATAAAATGCAGAATTTTGTTTTCCTTTTTTTAAGCTGTATTTTCAGTGCACAGAACACTTTCCTGTGGTTTTGCAAGGATGGAGAAAATGTTACATTATACAGAATTTAAACAAGGCTGTCTGTATGCAAACCACGTGTACGCAGCTAAGCAATTTTGCCAAGATGGAATCTGAAAACAAACTAGATTAAGACAGGTATTCAATAAATTTGGGGCAAAGCTAAAACACAAGGCAACCTAAAATACAGGCCTGGATGGACCCAAAACAAGCCCTAGATATGTTAGCTCAAAGCAAGAATGCTTTGGATGGATAGAGGACCTAGGGAACCCAAAATATCTTGCAATCTTCTGTAGAGAGACTCGAGAATAATTCTAGAGAATTACTAGGGTCATGAGATATTCTGGGGGCAGATAACCTTTAACCACACAGGGTTGTATTTAAAGAGTATAAGAGTTTTTTCCAAACAATATAATAAATCCTTTTTCCTACACTTCACTTTATTTAACATTAACATCTACTATTAATATTTAATTTAATATTTAACCGCAGTTTTCTTTTATTTGCTATATTTAATATTAATTTTAGTATTTAACCTCAATTTAATATTAATCATTCTGTTCAATATTCATATTATTTAAACTTGACTCATTTCTGTCAGTTAATCTTGCAGTTCTTGTAGGCAGGGACTTTTTTTCCAGACTCTTTCTGCCTATAATCTCTTCTTTTCGCTATTTCTTTGCTTATTCCAAGTCATACTATCACTGTGGTCAGTATTTTTTTTGTTTACTTCTATCTCGGTGCTTGTTTTTTGGACAGGAGCCTTGTGCTTGAGTCAAGACTGTTCATTCGGTCCTAGATTTGGTGTCTAACCTTAAATTCCACCTTAGGTTGGAATTCTTAAGTTCGAGCTCAGTCTCCTAGTGTGTCTCAACATAGGTTTTGCCCTTAACCCATTCATTACCTCTTTCTCTTTGCATGGTCCTGAATATAGAATTGCTTTTATTCATATTCATCCATATGGGGCAGTTAGGTAACACCGTGGATAAAGTACTGGATCTGGAAGGAGATAGTCCTAAGTTCCACTCCTTCTTCAGGCATTTATTTACTAGTTATGTGATGCTGAGCCAGTCATTTAACCCCATTTGCCTCAGTTACCTCATCTGAAAAATCGGAATAACAATCACACTTTCTTCACAGGGTTGTCATGAGGACCAAATGAGGTAATAACTGTAATGCATTCAGGACCGTGCCTGATCCATAAGTGATATAACATCAGCTCTCAACAATAGCATTCTTTTGAGTGTCCCTAATAGGTACTTCTGATTGTTCAGGGAAAAGATGCCTTGCTTCCCTACCTTTCTCCTGCTTGGCTTGGGCAATGCTTATTTGGGCCCTGGTCTTACTTTGTCTCTTACTGTGCCAGGAAGAGTTTCTTGGAACCTCCTGTGGACATCGCTCCAGAAATAGCTCAGGAGTGGAGTGCCTGGGACCTGGGCTGAAATCTGCTCTGGTCGTGTGTCTTCTGCTTTGTCTGATCTGCCTCCTACCTACCTAGGCTTTTCCCTGCTCAGAGAGTCAGAAGGATTCAGACACATTTTTGGTACAGTTCTAGGCTGGATAGAGAAACGTAGAGCAGTTTCTCTCTGTCTCTCTCCCTCCCTCCATATCTCTCTCCCCATATCCCTCTTTCTGTCTGTGTGTGTGTGTGTGTGTCTCCATCTCTCTCTGTCACTCTGTGTGGGTCTCTTTTTCTCTGTTTCTCTCCCTCTCTTTCTTTCATTAGCATGTCCTTTTTCTTGTGCTTTTTCAGAGCTCTCCAGGTTGGAAGAGTCCACACTACTCTTGTTTCTGACACAGCATCACCTTCCCACAAATTTATTTATTCCTCTTTTTGTTTTTAAATGTTTTATGTAAATGGTCTTTTATATTCACTAGTTTTCCTAATATATGAATCGATTTTATATCCTTGCTAGTAATCTGGTGCAGTCATAGTGTATCTTTTTAACATGTTATGGCTTCTTTGCTCATATTTTGTTCTATAGTCTTATATCAGTGTTCAGTAGACATGTGGGCATATGGGCCTTACTTCTCTTCATCTATCCCTAGTTTAGATGTCAGGATTACATTTGTCTCATATTAGAATTGAATGTTGCATAAGATTCTTGTAAATCAATCTCGTCCTGGGTTATTTTTTTTTAATTTGAAAATTCTTCTCCCAAGATTGGGTTATTTAAAATTTATGTTTCCTGCTGTAGTACTCCGAGTATTTTAAACTTCTGCAAATTGGCATATAATTATACAAAATTGTTTCTAAATGTTTCTTTTGTTTTCTCAGTGGTTGCTTTGTATTTTCCTTTCTCTATTTCTTCTTTGGATTTCCTTTTTTTTTAACCAAATTAGTTAATACTTTTATGTTTTGTTATTTTTTGTAAGTAGCTCCTAATTTTGTTTATGAATTCACTGTGTGGGGTTTTCTTTTCCAATTTTGTTTATTTTTTCTTTGGTCTTCAGAACTTATATTTTATATTTGGTAGAAGTTTTCTTGAGTTATTCCTTTTCTAAATTTTTTAGAATTGGTAATGCTCAATTCATCCATTTGTATCTGTCCAATTTTTTGTACATTGCCTCTCCCATCCTTCATTAGAATGTGACTTCCTTGGGGGAAAGGACCATGTTTTTGGTCCTTTTTTCTTTTATTCCCATGTTTAGTACAGTACCTGACACATAACAAGTGCTTAATAAATACTTGTTGACCTTCTAAATGAGCAGTCAATCATTATTTTACTGCTTCAAAAATTGCTTCCAAATTCCATTACAACATAGACTAACATCTCACATCATATAGTAAAATAAGGTCAAAATGGATACATGATTTACACATTAAGGGCGAAAGCGTAGCAGATTAGGAGAGCACGGGACAATTTGCCAGAAGAGTTTACGACCAAACAAGAGAGAGAAAACCTTATGAAATGCAAAATGGATAATTTTGGTTACATTAAATTTAAAAGGTCAAAGCTTCTACATCCAAACCTCCAAGAAAAACATGGGATGTCTTAGGGATGGAAGAGCTCAAAAAGGATTTTTAAAATCAAGTTAGAGATGTAGAGGAAAAATTAGAATGAGAAATTAGAGTGATGCAAGAAAATCATGAAAAGTTACTCAACAGCTTGGCAAAGGAGGCACAAAAATATTGAATTAAATGCTGTTAGAAAAAATAGGCCAAATAGTGAAAGAGGTTCAAAATCTTGCCGAAGAAACTAATTCCTTAAAAATTAGAATTAAGCAAGTGGAAGCTAATGACTCAATGAGACAATAAAACAAAACCAAACGAATGGAAAAATAGAAGAAAATGTGAAATAGCTAATTGGAAAAACAACTGACCTGGTAATAGATACAGGAGATATGGAGTAAAGATTATTGGACTTCCTCAAAGTCATGATCAAAAAAAAAGACTTCATCTTCCAATACATTATCAGGGATAATTGTCCTGATATCCTAAAACAAGAAGGTAAAATAGAGAAGATTTGGGTTTGAGGGTGGAAGGAAGCACGATTCATCTTCAAGAATTTCAATGGCTCTCATGTAGAAGAGAGATCTATAAGTAGGTAGTGTTTCATTCCTTGCACTTCTATCCCCAGTGCATAGCAGAATTCCTGGTACATAGTAGGCAGTTATTAAATTCTTGTTGATTGATTCATTCATGGCCCCATAGGTCAGAATCCAGAGGAATTATTAAAGATTTAAAAAAATTTAGGCTAAATGTCCGGAAAACACTTTGTTTTGTTTTTGTATAACACCTACTTCCTTGGAGTTCTTCAAGCAGAAGCCAGACAATCAGTTGTCATTGCCTACATTTTTTATCTCCATTTCCTCTCTCCCACTTATTTCTCAGCACCTTGCAATCTGTCCATTAGATCAAAATTTATCTCACTAAGAATATCAATGATCTCTTAATCTCCAATCCTTTCAGCCTGGTTTCAACTGCACAACAAGATGCCTCTCCAAAATTAAGCATAGAAAGGAAGAAGAGAACTTATTTCCTGAGAAAATTGGGTTTAACCTTTGTCTTGCAAAGAAACATGAAGGAAATTCATAACAAAACACTTTAATTTGTATTCTAAAAGAACTGAATTATAGGACCATTTCCAGATTGAGAAATAAATAAAGTAACGGTTAAAGTTGCCTACTAATGGTTGCCTACTGCCAACACATATTGTCTTTCGTCAGCTTGCTCTACTTTGTATCTTTGTCTCTGCCTGGTTTCAATTCCACAAACAAGACCCATCTCCCAAGTTAAGCTCATCACTTCTATCGCCATGCAGTCTAAATCAAGCTTTGATTGACACCACCTCCTTTAGCCTCCTCTCCTTTTGAGTGAAGTGCTGGAGGGTGGAGTACCAACCTTCTCCCAATTCTTTCCTTTACATCGCAGGAACTGAACTTTTTGGGATACTCGCTCTGTGTCTGTTGCTCTGCCTGGTTTTTAACTCCAAAAAACAAGACATCCCCCTAGGCTCCTCTTCACCACCACCCCATTTTCCTACCTCCTTTTGTGTATTTTCTCCCCCAAAAGAAAGAAATTGTCTTTCTTTTTATTAATTTTATCCCCAACATTTTCGCAATGCCTGGAACATAGTAGGTGTTTATTGGAATGGAGAGGATTTCTTAAAAAATCCAGTGAACTTTTCTTGGACCTCATCTTTCTAAATCACTCTCCAGCATTGACATTTTCTACCTTCTCTTCTTGGATATTCTTTCCTCTCTGGGTTTTTCAGTACCTTTCTCTTTCCCAATCCTCCTCCCACCTATCTACCTGCTCCTCCTCGCTCTCTTTTGCTACACCAAAAGATCTCAATATCATAGACCCTATGATAGGATCTATAGACCTTAAACTTTAGAAGTTGTCCATGCCCCTCATTTTTAAAAAAATAAATTTTTATTGACAGTTTCTTTTCGTAAATCACCAAAGTATCTTACATATCCCTTCCTTCTCTCTCCCAGAGAGTCATCTCATATAGCAAGGAGTATTTTTAAAGGGAAAAGGAGGTTAGCACAACTGATTGATACAATGAAAAAGTCCAAAAATATGCACAATGTGCTACACCTGTGGAATTCCCACCTTCATGAAAGAGTAGGTTGGGCCACTCCCCCTTATTTTATAGAGAAGGTATTGAGGTCTATAGAGATTAAGTGATGTGCCCAGATCCCCACAAGTAGAAAAACAGAACTGAGGTGGATAGAATCATCATCTCTGTCCTGCCTCCTAACTCTGGGTTTCTTTCAGGTTTTATCCTGGACCATCTTGTCCCTGTACATCCTCTTCCTTGGTAATCTCATGATCCTTATGAGTATAATAAATATACATTTGCAGATACCTTCAAATTTATGTGATCAGCTCTTAGAGTCTCCCCTGAAATTTAGTCTTGCCTTATCTATATAACAAGGGACTGGTCAACAGGTGCCCAATCTTTCTGATATGTACCCTCGCCTACTACCAACATGTGCTGGAACTTAATGAATAGTTCCTGAAGATGTATACAGCCAGAACACAATCAGTTTCCCCTGAAAGGGGTCACATTTCTCAAATATATACTGTATATTTCTATTGAGATGGAACGAATTAAAATATGTTACATGATTATAACTTTGAAAGGTATGAATTCACATATCTGTGAACACTAATGGGTACCCAGGAATGAAAAAAGGGGCCCTGCCTTCCTCTTCAGAGCATGTACAGGTATTCTGTGACTTTTTCCTGTTGGCTTCCTGTGTGGTAACTGAGCCATAGTTGACTGTGCACATCCAAGCCTCTAGAAGAGGAATTCAATCTCTCTCTCTCTCTCTTTCCCTGGCAGGTTTCAAATAAGGAAGAAGAACTGCCTTTAGTAGAGGAGGGGCCTCTCTTTGATCAGCTTGCTCTGTACCTGAATATATGGTACTGTGGTTTCTTCTATTTCTGTTGGGTTTAATTTTTTTTCCTGATCTTGGATGAATGAGTGTCTAAAAATAGAATAGAATAGGTTATGACCTTGTGAGCTTTGAAAGATCAGCAGAATCTTCTGAGTTTCCTGAAGCACTTGGTTCTGGCAGCTGCCATAAATAAGACCAGTTTAGAATCCAACCTTGAGGAGAAACTTACATGATTCAACATAGTAGAGGGTTAACCAGCATCCAAGTCATCCTGTCCTGCAAGCAAAGGAGGGAACCAAAGCCACTGGTTATTCCATAGCTGGAAGTGAACTTGGTGTAGCTACCATATTAAATATGAACCAGCTCCCCCAAGAAACGAAGGTGACAGATGAAAGTGTGCCCCCTTTAGCCAACCAATTAACTAAGTAGGAGAATAGTGTTGGGGATAAAATGTCAGGAAACCTAGAGATGAAGGCCTGCTTCTGACACAAGCTAGCAGTGTGACTCCAGTCAAGTCATTCAACCTCTCAGTACTCTGACCAGCACTATGAAAAGCATAAGCAGCAGAGAAATGCCCATCCTGGCACTAGATTGGTGGAGGAAGTTCTCTACACCATTGAGATCTCTGACCCAGTTCCTATGTCTAGATGCCATCCCCCTAACAGGTAGTCACTGGGAGAACACAGACAACAATGAAATAGCATCTGCCCTCAAGAAACTTACATCCTATTGAGAAAATGCACAATATCCTTATATAAATGTATGCAGTGCAATTTTAGAGAGGAGGATACTAGTAATGGAGGGGGTAGAAGGGTCAGGAAAACCCTCACAGAGAATGTGACTGGAGCTGAACTTCATGAAAAAGTCTATCTTCTGTATATCTAATGAATGCCATGCCTCAATCTTCCTGCTCTACCCTCAAGATTTAGCAGCAGGATTGCCAAGGAAGGATGATTATTTTTAATGAATTTTTTGAGCAGAAGGTCACAGGAAATCTAGCAGTGAATCAAGAAGCAGTTACTAATTTTCTGCCATGTACCAGAAGGCCAGTCTTACTGCTATGCAGGGATATCATAGAATTTTTCCAGCCTTTTAAGATTTTTAAAGTCCCTTTGTCATGGCAACCCTGCAAGGCAAGCTGTGTAAACTGTGTTATCTCCATATGACAGATGAGGGAATAGAGGTTGAGGGAGATTAGTTCAGTTGCCCAGGGTGACACAGCTTGGAAGCTTCTGGCCTGACATTCAAACCCAGGTCTCTAGACTCTGGTATTTCCACTTCCTTTTGACTCTACCACATTACCTCTCAAACAAGGACTTCTGAACCCTATGTAAGCCTGTACAACGCCGACTGAGCCCACCAAGTGCTCTAGAAGAAGCACCAGCTGCAAAAGCTTCATTGTGTCCTCTGATTCCACTCCCATCACAAATCAGAAGGCATCCTTGCTCAAGTCCCCATATATCAGGGGGCCATAGCGCCATCCCTCTCAAATGACTTTGTATCTCCTTTGCATAGCTTTTGTATTGAGCATTCTGTGTACATGTTGCCTCTCTCAATAATTATGTAAGCTCTTCTAGATCTGAGACTGTCTGGTTCATGTTTTATATTCCCAACACTAGCACAGTGCCTGGCATGCTTGATAAAGCCTAAATGAATAAACAATCTTGCTCCCCTTCTGCCCAGTCCTGTTGTCACTCATCTCTTGCCAACACTCAGTCATGGTTTACTCCCAACATCCACTTTCTCCATTCCTATTCATGAGCCACTGAACACAGTGGTAGGAATCCCACAACCGTGCTGACAGGGCACATTACAAATCCATGTTATCTAACCTCAACAGGGCTCTAAACAGTCACAAAATTGTTCCTTACTTGGCTCCCCATCTTACTTTCCACAAAAACTACTCAAATACCTCTTCCTGTCTCCTTCAGCTGAGGACCACCTCTCCTACCATACTAAGAAAATCAAAGTCATTCTATATGAATTTCCTTTTATCTCATTCTCTTCATCCCAAATAATTGCTGGGTAGCAAATAGCACTTTAATTTTTGCAAAGCACACTACAAATATTATCTCATTTGGTCCTCATAACAACGTTTGGGAGGCAAGTGCTACTATTATCCCCATTTTACAGATGAGAAAATTGAGGTAGAGAGCTATAAAGTGACTTTCTCAGGTACACATAGCTACTAAGTGTATGAGGACAGATTTGAACTCAAGTCTCCTGGCTCCAGGTCATATGTTCTATCCCCTGCACCACCTAGTTCCCTTGACTCCCTCTCTTGCTCTCTTGTCCTTCCCCTAGACTCTAACAAAAATGACTCTCTCACATTATTTCCTCCTTTGCCTAGAGTCTAGGGGAAGGAATCCCTTAATAAAAGCATTTGTTTTGTGAAGTTTGGATTCAGTCAAAGGGCCACACTTGAGGATCTAGAGAGTGACATGTGACCTCAAGACTCTAACAAGGAGATGGCCCTTTCCTTGTCAAGGTCAACTTCTCCCCATGTGGACTTGATCCTATCCCTTCCCATCTTCTCCAGAAGATTGCATCTTTAATCATCCCATTCATTAGCATTCTTAGAATCATCAGTCTCTCCCAATCAGTCACCCTCTACTGTTTCCAAACATGCCCAAGTCTCCCCCAGCTTTAAAAAGCCTTAACTACATCTTATTGTACCTTAAAAATAGCATCCTAAGTCTCTCCTCCCTTTCTCAAACTCAATAAGAAGTTGTCTCCTCATTGCCTCCACTTCCCTCTTCTCCGTTGCTCTTCCAGTCTTCATTCTCACTTCAACCTGCTCTCTCTAGTGTTGCCAATCCCTTCTTAATTGCCAGATCTGACAACCTTTCTCAGTCCTCAGGCTTCCTGACCTGTATGCTGCATCTGATACTGTTGACTAAGCCTCTTCTTCTGGATACTTCCTCTTCTCTGGCTTTCCTCTACCTCTCGGGCTACTCTTCCTCAGTCTCTCTTGCTAGCTTATCCAGATCATATCCCCTAGATGTTAGTATTCCCTAAGGTTCCATCTGTAGCAGCAAACACCCTGATACATCCAGGAAGGCCTGCTAGAACAGGTTCTTAGATTTGCTTTTCTAAAGGGAAAGCAACTTTTGAAGAGTCAACACAGAAAATGCATGCAGAGAAATAAAGACCTACAGACAGGGCTTCTAACAGGCTTCATCTGACCATAAACAATGCATACATCACAAATCAACAGACAGATCCAATTGTCTGACCATTATATCCATACATAGTAACCAGAGAGAGATGCACCATCTGAGTGGGAGAGGGGGGAGGCAGTGTGTTAGCGTGCTCCTTAGCAGTTACCCAGATTATCATTTGGCAGATGAGACTTTTCCAAAGAGTAAGGCCCAAAACAAAATCTCACCTCAGAGTGTGTGAGTGTATGTGTGTGTGTGTCTGTGTGTGTGTGTATAAGTGTATATATACTTCTCTGAGCCAGAGGGCATCACTACCCTCATTATGCATTGCCTCATTAATTAACAAAACTCATGGGCCTTCTTACCAAACAAGCCTCCCCTAATTAAGCTTCCCTTAACGGGCTCCACCTGAGGCCTATTAATGGATGAGGTAAAATCTTTAACTCTCATTACACCATCCTAGGCCAGCTTCTCTTCTCTCACTGTACTCTCCCTCTGGGAAGCCTCATGAGCTCCATAGGCTTAATTGTCATCTCTGTACAGATGGTTCTATATATTCACCTCTGGTCTCTCTATTGAGCCCCAATCCTAAATTACTAACTGCTAGCGAGACATTTCAAACTGGATGTCCTGGAGACATCTTAAATTCAACTCATTATAACTCGCTTCTCCCAAACTTCTCTGTCAAAGGCATCCCTATCCTTACTAACCTCCAGATCTCAGCATTATCTTGAACTTCTCGTTCCCTTCCCCACCCATAACCAATCAACTGTCAAATCTTGACATTTCTACCTTCACTGTGCCTCTTGCATCTGACCCATCTCTCTACTCACTCATCTACTACTTTAGCTCAGGCCCTTATCACTTCTCACTTAGATGATTGTAATAGCTTCCTAATTGGTGTCCTTGCCTCAAGTCTCTCTAGTCTACCCTCCTACTAAGGATATAGAAGAAAACAAGTCCCTTCAGGAAACTGACCTCAAGGGGCCCACAGTCTGCTTGGGGGCTATGGCATATAAACAGATAAGTATGATACATAGATACTTGTACTGGGAGCAAGAAAAAGAGCCAGAGGAGGTGATGTTTTCATCTAAGAGGGGTCAGAAAAGGTGTCACCTAGATATGTCACTAAGCAAAGAGTCAGGACAGAGGGTCTCAGACAGTCCATTCATACTTCTGGGCCCTCCAAGAGGCCCAAAGTGCTTCTAGGCTCTAGAATCTTACTATGGCCATAGCAGGAGATAAAACCAGATTCTGGTAGGGGCTGCCCAGAGAGGCATAGAAACATGGGCTTTATAAGAGGCCTGAAGCCAACATGATCTCTAATACCCAGATCTTTAATAATCTGTTTCATCTTTACCAATGAATTAAGACCAAATTCAGTTGGAAGATACACAAGGAAAAGAAGACAGAGCAGAAAGTCATGGAAGTGGATCAAAGCCTTCACTGGAACCCCAGAAGACAAAGATGTAAACTAGGGATTGAGGCAGGGAGTAAGGTTTAGTCCCAGCTCCTGTCCCATACCAGGTTTGCATAAAAGGTTGGGAAGGGGGTGTGGCACTGGCAAGTAGCCACTCCATCCAAAACTGTATCCCAGGGATGGAAGAGGTGTCCAGACTTTAAAGAGAAAAAGGCAAGGGCCCAGGCACCCTGTTCAAGAGTGTGAGAAAGAAGCACCTGACTGTGTGGCACAAACCCCAGAATAGAACCTAAGGCTAAATATATGAGTAAGCAAAATAAAACTTCAAATACAATGATGAAGTACAATAGGTTAAGAGAAGCCCAGCAGATAACCTGCAAGAAGATGGTAAGACCACAGTAAGTAGAAGCAGAATCTCAGAAAGACAGAGAGAGAGAGAGCATAAGGACCTCAAGAATAGATAGATGATGTGAAAGTAGTTTTTTAATGAAATTAAAACTCTTCAGAGGAAAAATGGAAAGAAATCAAGAGTATAACAAAATATTGAAAACATGACCCAAGGGATAGAATCCCAGAACTCAACGTGATTCAATGAGACTGAAAGATAAACCCTTCAACCAGTCAAAACAGTGAACAAATAAAAGAGTATTTGAGATAATCTACTTTTACAAACAACTGACTTGGAAAACAAGTCAAGGAGAGATAGTTTGTGAATTATTGGAGTCCCTGAAAAACATGATCAAAAAACCAG
This sequence comes from Bettongia penicillata ogilbyi, assembly GCA_023548195.1. Lineage (NCBI taxonomy): Eukaryota > Metazoa > Chordata > Mammalia > Diprotodontia > Potoroidae > Bettongia > Bettongia penicillata. The sequence continues at coordinate 2,170,127 of JAJHZJ010000696.1, read as the reverse complement.
GAGACCTAACATATTTCAAGAAATCATAAAAGAAACCAAAAGTCAGAGAAAACATAAAATATGCACTAGTTACTTCCTGAAATGATCCTCATAATGAAAAATCCCAAGAATTTCATAGTCAGATCTAGAGCTTCAAGATTATAGAGAAAATACTGAAGATTGTGAAAAGGAAGTAGTTCAAACACCAAAGCACCACAGTCAAGAACATCCAAAATCATTGCAGTTGTGATAAAGTAAATTCTTAGAATGTGATATAAAAAGGCGAAAGATAAAGACTTGTAACCAAAAATAACTTGCCTTAAAAGATTACGTATAATCCTACAGGGAGAAAAATTGACTTTTAATATATGAAAACTTTCAAGTATTACTGAATAAAAGTTCAGAGTTTGGCAGAATCTTTGAAATGGAAATACTGGAAACAAGAGAAACATAAAAAGGTAAAACATTTGAGCCACTGAAAAGGCTAAATAATGATTAAGTGCTTATAATCCAGTAGAGGGAAAAGAGAGGTATCTGAAAAAATGCCTCTATCTTCTAGGGTCACAGAGAGAGCAAAAGAAGATAAACATAAGGCCAAAGTATGAATTTATTCTGGTTTGTAGGTTTTAAGAGAGGGAGAAAAAAGGACATACGAGGGGAAATGAAGAAAAAATAAAAGTTCTATTTCTCATAATTAAGGTGAACCAAAAGAATCCACAAACATGGAGTTATGGATTGAGTCAATATGCATTTATTAAGTGCCTACTGTGTGCTAGGCACTATGCTTATACAAGAGATACAAAGAGAGTTTAGCAACAACAAAAAAAACTTACCCTGCTTTCGAGGAACTCATATTCTAATGCGAGAGACCACATGCAAACAAATATGTACAAATTATACATATATAATATTTATATATGTGTGTGTGCTTATATTATGTTTCATCATATGTACATATTTAAAATTTTGTATAATGCATATTTATAAGATATCTATTATATAAAATTTGTATATTTATTTGTATATATACATATGCATATATGATAAATAGAAGTATTTTAAAGGGAAGGCACTATCATTAATGGGGATTGGAAAAGGTGGTGGTGTGAGTGTCTTATGAACCTCATTCTTATCTGAGTCAGAAAAGGGAAGGTTGAATACATATATAAGAGAGAGAGAGAAGGAGAGGAAGACAGAGACAGAGAGAGAGTTTAGTGTAGAAATATACTTAAAAGGGCATAATAGTGACAAAAAGGACATTTAAGAGGGAGGATAGATTTGGGGAACAGTCACAAACAAACCAAAACAACTATGGAACACAGATGATAAGTAGGGCAATTAAAAAGAAAGAAAAAGCATATAGGCAGCCTCACCCTTTCCAGTTCCTTTTTAATCTCTGGTTCTTACATGCATTTTCTTTTTTTTAATTACTCCTTTTGTCATCTGCATTCCACGGTTGACTTAGTTTGTCACTATTCCCCAGAAATTATGGTAGCATATAATGAAAAGGATGAATTCAGAGAACTCCATATCTTTAATTATCACCTTCTACTTTTACTGGAGTCTCAGAGGATTTGGTGGTGGGCTAACCTTTCTACTTGTGCTCTCCATACTTTCCCTTCATATCTAGCTTGAGAGTTTCACCCATTGAGCTTTCTGTCTCTACTTGTCTCTTTCATCACATCTCTGTCTTAGTGTCTCGTTGTCTCTGTGTGTCTCTGTCCATCTGTCTCTGTCTCATATTCAATCTCTCCCTAAAGCTATCATCTTATATCTTCCCCTCTCCACCTCCCCCTACCCAACTTTAACTGTTGAAGTCCCATTATAAAGGAGTTGGTCTTTCCTAGATATAATCACAGTTTGAGGTCTGAGGAAAACTAATTGTAGTCATATATCCATACAATGATGACCAAAAAATGTAAATTGTCAGTATTGTGAGAGTTGTGGGAAAATGTGTTCATCTTTCTCTATGATGTTAGGATGTTAGGATGTGCATTGTTGGTGGAGCTGTGAATGGATGCAACTACTCTAGAAAAACCACTTGAAATTATGCAAAGAAAGTGATTCAAATGTCCACACCCTTCCACAAGGAGTTCGTACATTAGTCTGTGAGCTTCATGAGCCCAGTGACTATCTTTTGCCTTTCTTTTTATCCCCAGCTCTGAGTATAGTGCCTACCACATCGTAGGTCCTTAATAAATGTTTGTTGACCATTGACTGACTGACAGAGATGTTCTGCTGGTAGGTATATTTCCAAGGAGCTCAATGGTGTAATAAAATAAAAAAATCTCCATAAACAACAAAATCTTTTGATGCTCATTGATCGAGGAATGCCTCAGCAAATTGTGATACATGAAAGTAATGGAATATTCTTGTGCTGTAGAAAATAATGAATGTGCTAAATAAAGAGAACTGAAGTAAAGTGCCATAATGAAAATGAAGAAAACATACATGATGATTACAATGATGTAAATGAATGAACACCAACAAACAAAACTGAATTCCATGAAAGTATAATTACTAAGTTTGGCCCTAAAAAGAGAGATTAGGACAACCCCCTTCCCCAACTTCTTTGCAGTGGTGGAATACTACATATAATGCCAGATTTTTTTAAAAATATTTGTTAGTTTTGTGAAAATTTTCCCTTCTTTGTTTTCCTCTTTTTTTATAATAAGGGATGGCTCTCTGGGAGTGGGAGGGTCAGGGACACTTGGGAAATACAGGTGATGCAAGAACAAATGATATCAATTAAAATACATTTTTTTAAAATTTAACCATGCCAGCTGATCCCTTATTGAGGTGAGAATTAAACCCTTGAGTGAATGAGAAAGGAAAGATAAAGAATGATAAGTGCTGTCTCCAAGTGACTTTTAGAAGTCAGTTCAATGAATCCAGGACAGAAAGACTCACAGAAGAATCAATCTCCTAGAGAGACATATGGAAGATACGTAGAGCTTAAGAAGGGGAGGCTATGAGAAATCAAATAGAGTCAGGAGAATGGAAGAACAGGAAGAGATTGGCGCAGCCAGAACAGTCAGGATTCACAGTGTGAGGCTGAGTTGACTGGTCAGAAAAAGTGTAATGACAGCCACAACATCACTGAAAACTTCCTATGCTATAGATCTTAATACAATTTCTCCTTTCCTATCTTGTTCTCTTTACGTAAGCCTAATGTCTTCCTTTGGGGAAATTTTTTTCTTTGCTTTGAATATTTATTTTCTCTATAAACAGTACTAACCACAGACTTTTCCCAAACTGTATTACCAACAAGGGATAATACTGACAGGAACAGGGAGGCTGCCAGCAGGAAGCATAGTGTGTGGCTCAGAGGTCTTATTGGACAACATGTTGAATATCTCTGAGATCAAGGCCAAATAGGAAAATAATAGGAGGAAAGAGCATGATAACTGGTAGCGTCCCAGACAGTCTCAGGTCCATCTTATTAACACCCTACAAAGTGTTTGGAAGGTGAGTGAATTTTCCTCACTCCATTACAAGAACTTGAGGGGCTGCACAAGAAGGCTAAACACCAACTCAAAGAGAAATTGGAACATTGATTAGTGAGGATGTGTTCCAACTAGTGAAGATGTGAGGCAACCAAGTGGCACATTAAATAAGGTGTGAGGCCTGCAGTCAGGAAAACTTGAGATCAAATCTGGCCTTAAATGCCTACTAGCTATGTGACCTAGAGCAAATCACTTAATCTCTGTCTGCTTCAATTTTCTCAACTGACACATGGGGATAACAGCACCTGTCTCACAGGATTGCTGTGAAAACCAAATGAAATATTTGTTGACTGCTGAAGACAGAACCAAGAGAGCAGGATAGAGAAAGCTGAGCTCTCCCAACATTCAAACAACTTTAAAATAATCCTTCAAGTTGAATTCTGGAGTGGCAGGGCCAACAAAGCCTCAGAGACATTCTACCAGCCCAAGAAAATGTAGAAAATCAGAAAGCGAGATCTCTCACATTGGGGGAGGAAGCCAGGCCTAGAGTTCACATGAATGAAATATCAGTGGTTGGACTAGGTGATGGTGACAGAAGTAGCAGCTTCAGGAGGTCTCAAGCCAGAGACTGGAAGGGGACTGATAAGAAAGAGATTGCAAGGTACCCCTGTGCTAGCCCTGGATTCAGGACTAGACTCTGTTTGGCAACTCCATTGCCTATACTCAATTCTGGGCCATAGTTCATAGACAGAGAGGAGCACTTTCAGTAAAGAGGTAGCAGGAATCCTAAGGGACAATATCCCTTCTGGTCCCTATGGATCAAGGACTCTGAGGAGCAGTATGTTCTCCAGGCCCTGAGAAGAAGTGTACCTTCAAATTCCAAGGGCCCTTCCTATGTAAGGACCAAGAGAACAGAGGCCACACCTCTCGCCAGATCACACTGATTAGTAACACTGAAAACTTCCAAACCCCAAGAACTAACGCTGAAAAGAGCAATGCCAAAAAAAAAGCCTAAATCTAGAGATAGACCACCACTTTCACCCCCTGACATGGTGGGAACATTAACATAAAGTTCCAAATCAAGAAACAGGGTGGGAAAATTGGCAAAAAAAAAAGCAAGTAAAAAAATTAACCAGAAAAATATGTCATATGGTGACAAGGAAAATCAGACACAAACTAAGAAGACAATGAAGTTAAAACAGCTACAACCAAAACCTCAGAGAACAAATGTGAATTGGACACAAGATCAACAGGAAGCCTAGAAGAGCTAAAAAAATTCTTTTCAAAATAAAATAAGGAAAATTAGTTTTAAAAATGAAAGCAAATGAAGAAAATTATGAAAAGACAATTATCAGCTTGTTAAATAGGCAACAAAAACAAATACTGAAGAGAATAACATCTTAAAAAACAGAATTGGCCAAATGGAAAAAGAGGTACAAAAACTCATGAAAATAACTAAATTAAAAATCAGAATTGGCCAAATGGAAAAAGAAATTCAAAAGCTCACTGAAGAAAGTAATTCCTCAAAAATAAGAATTGAGCAAATGGAAACTAATGACTAATGGAAACAAAGTCAAAAGAATTTTTAAAATAGAAGAAAATATGAAATATCTCATTGGAAAAACAACTGGAAAATAGATAAAAGAGAAATAATTTAAGAATTATTTGATTACCTGAAAGCCATAGTCAAAGAAAGTGTCTAGACATCATCTTTAAAGAAATTGTCAAGGAAAACATCCTCTATATGCTCAAAGCAAAGGTTAAAATAGAAACTGAATCTACCAATCACCATCTGAAAGAGACCCCAAAATGAAAATTCCCAGGAATATTGTTCCAGAGCTCCCAGGTCAAAGAGAAAACACTTTAAGCAGCCAGAAAGAAACCATTCAAATATCATGAAGGCACAGTCAGGATCACATAGGCTACCACATTAAAAGACCAGAGGGCTTGAAATATAATATTCCAGAAGGCAAAAGAGCTGAGATGACAACTAAGACTCACCTACCCAGCAAAACTGAGACTTGCAGGGGAAAAAAAATGGATATTTAATGATAGAGTGTGCTTTCAAGTATTTTTGATGAAAGAACCAGAGCTGAATAGATATTCTGACTTTCAAATGCAAGACTAAAGAGAAGCATGAAAAGGTAAACATGAAAGAGAAATCATAAGGGACACAATAAGGTTAAACTTTTTACCTTTCTATATGGGAAAATGAGACATGTATCTTCTAATTTTACTTTTATTAGGGCATTTGGAAGGATTCTACATAGAAAGAGAGTATGGGAAAAAATGATTATTTTGGGGTGATGTAAAAAATGAATAGGTGAGAAAGAGGAATGCAATGGAAGAAAGGGGAAGGGATAGGAGTACTGGGGGAATTATCTCACACAAAAGAGATGCACAAGGAAGATTCTTTACAGTGGAGGGGGAAATGGGGCAGGCAGGCAACACTTGAACTTCACTCAAATCTAATTTGATTCAAAGAGGAAAAACACATGTATTTACAATTGGTAATAGAAATCTATCTTACCCAACAGGAAAGTAGGAAGGGAAGGGAATGAAAGAAAGGGGAATTAATGAAAGACAAGGCAGATAAAAGAAAGCAATGGTCAGAAGCAAAACAACTTGAGAGAGGGCAAAGGATAAAGAGAGAAAGAGAAGAAAACAGGATGGAGGAAATGCAGTTAGTAATCATAACTGTGAATGTGGATAGGATAAATTCATCCATAAAATAGAAATTAGAAACCAGAATCCAACAATATGTTGCTTACAAGAACCACACTTGAAAGAGAGAGACACATGCAGAGTTACAATAAGGGGCTGGAACAGAATCTGTTATGCATCAGTGGAAGTAAAAAAAGGCAGCAGTAGCAACCAAGATCTCAGAACCAGCTTAAGGTAAAATAGATCTAATTACAAAGAAATTACATCTTGCTAAAAGGAAACATAGACAATGAAGTAATATCAGTATCCAACACATATGCACCAAATAACATAGCATCCAAATTCTGAAAAGAAAAGTTAAATAAATTACAGGAGGAAATCGACAGTAAAACAACTTCTCCTCCTCCTCCTTCTTCTTCTTCTTCATCCTTTGTTCTCAAAGAGGAACCATGACATCATGAGGGTAATGACTTGCGCATGAATTAAATTTAAAAATATGGAAATATTTGCATGAAATAATGAAGAGTAAAATGAGCCAAAACGAGAGGGTGCTCTACACAGCTACAGTCAATTCTTCAAAGAATAGCTGTGAATGACTGAGTTATTCTGGGGATCATAAATGTTGAAATCAGCTATGAAGGACCTCTTTCACACCACCACTTGACTCCTACCTCCATGGTCTCTCTTCCTTCTCTCTTCTGTTTCTCCTCTAATCCCCACAGACCTAGTCATCACCTCGAGATCAAGTGTCTGTGCCCTAAGCACAGCTTCCATTTGTCCAAGGGGCTGGCTATTGGATCCCTACTGACCAGCCCCAAGACTTCATGCACAGTGTTAAAGGCTTCCAATCTAGCAGTTAGCTGTTCCCTCCCTCCCCATTGACATCAGCTCTCAAGTACTCAGAAGTTTCTGATGAAGAAGGAAATTCAGGATCCTCCTGCCTGGTCACTTCAGAATAAGCACCACAACCAATGTTTCAGACTTTAACAAATAATCCTCATGATGAATAACCACCCTCTTCCCCAATCCTCCTCCCAAAAGAAAACAAAGACATATTTAAGCAATTGGAGAAATATTAATTGCTCATAGGTAGGTCAAGTCAATATAATAAACACAATAATTCTACCTAAGTTAATTTACTTATTCAGCACCATGCCAGACTACCAAAGAATTATTTTATAGAGCTAAAAAAATTAACAAAATTCATTTGGAAGAACAAAAGATCAAGAGTAGTGAGGAAATCAATTTTTAAAATGTGAAGGAAGGTGACTTAGCAGTGTGTGTGGGTGTGTGTGTGTGGGTGGGTGGGTGTGTATGTGTGTGTATGTGAGTGTGTGTGTGAGAGAGTGTGTGTATGTGTGTGTGGGTGCACATGTGGGTGTTTGTGGGGGGATGGGTGTGGGTGTATGTGTGTGGGTGTGGGTGAGGGGGGTATTTATCTATGCATATATAATGATGGCCTTCTCTAGTGCAGGGGACAGGGGGTGGGGGGAGACAGTTTGAAACTTGAAATGTAACAAAAAAACATTTAATTTTCAAAATGAAGATGGACAAGCAGTTAAAGAAAGAGGTGGAAAGGTCATCAAGTTGACAGGCCTGGGTACAGGTCCACTCCTTGAACTGATTAATATTTTGGGAGCTTTTACTCTAAGAGAAATAAAATAAGCATTTTCACCTACAAAGTAGAGAAATAGACCATACACCCCCCCAGCCATTACAGGCTAGGCAACATGGTTTGTTTTTTTTTAATATATAAAAATAAGTTAATTTCAAAGCTGTCATGTTTCTCTGTGTCTCCTCATGGCCTTACATCTCTTCACTGCTATGCACTTTCAAAGAAGCGTTCAATGGCTCTTTTCTCTTCTTTTTGACAATGATATTGTTTGCCCACCTTCCTTTCCACTCACTCCCTACCAAAAAAAAAAACAAGTAAAAATAAAACCCTTGTAACAAGCACTGGTATTTAAGCAAAAAAAAAACCCACATATTGGCCATCTTCAAAAATATGTTTCGTTCTGTAGCATTTTTTTTTCTGTCAATCAGCAAGCATTTACTGAAAACTAAGTGCCAGGCACTCCACTCAATGCTAAGGATAGAAAGGAAAGTATAAGCATGGTGCCTGCCCCCAAGGAGCTCCGGTTCTAATGGAGGAGGTGGGCAGGAAACTAAAAATCAATGGATCTATGTGTGTAAATATGTTTATATGTATATAAACATATGTATATACACACACATAATACAGGCAGGGCTGTTGCCTTCCTTCTCTCCCTCAGGAAAGAAGGTTCCTAACAAAGAAGCAGAGGTAGCAGAGGAAAAGATGCCACTTCCTGCTGGCACAGTGAGCTAGATGCTGTCTACTCTGGTGCAAAGAATGAAAAACATCAAGCAGTGAGACCTTAAGCCTACACACATATGTATATGCATTGTGTGTATATATGTGTGTGTGTGCACGTGTGCATGTGTGTGTATATATATGTATGTCTATGTGATGCAGGAGCTCTATAGCTTGTTCTAGTTGCTGAATATTATAGTCCCTAGGTGTACAGTTACATGTACAATCAATCATATATGATTACTTCAGAGTGTTGTTTTCCCAGTTTCTATTTACTTTGTGTCTCCACTCTCACAGCTACCACCCTAATTCAGACTCTCATCACCATTCCCTTAGACTGTCACTGTAATCTCTCAATAGGTCTCCCTGCCTCAAGTGTAGACTGAGCTAAAACAGAGGGACTTTGCTGGTACCCCCAGCTGCTGGAGCCTTCCCCTCCACGATTAGCTTCCATATACTCTGTATGTATCTTGCATGCACCTATTTATACATGTACATGTTGTCTTCCCAACTAGAATGTAAGCTTTTTAAGGACAGGAACTGTTTCATCTTTATCTTTGCATAGCTTGTAAATGAATGGTTGGTGACTGATTGATTGGATATGTGTCCTTGTTTTGGGTTTAGCTTATACTATGTTTCTTCTGACCTAATTCATATATCTTCATCCTGATACTTATTACAGGAAGTTAAAACATAATCAATCAATTTTTTAAATTAAGCTATTCCTATCAGTGGAGATACATTTGTTTCTAAATTCAGTTTAAGGAGGAAACTAGGGAAGACTTTAATTGATAAGAAATGTCTCACAGTTTTCTTCTCATTAAATTATCAAGAAATGTCTTAAAGCAGGACAAAAAAGTACCATTCCATCTTCTCTAGGCCTGTGCGATGATGCTAATTTTTCTAGGCATCCGTGATGGATTATAATGGATAATAATCTAGGCTAAGCTTAAGGCAAATACAAATGAAAAAGTGAACTGTGTAACTACTTCCATAGAATTGTGAAAACACCAAAAACCTTTTAAAATATGGGCAGTAATAAATAGAATTTTCTGAGTTCTGGTTACTGACAATCTTACATTTTATTAAGGATAATTACTTCCTCTGCACAGCTCATGCTTGAGAGTATTTTGTAATGGAAATATCACATTGAATTCTATGTGGCTGTGTTTTTCCCTATCTAATGTCATTTCAGTTAATGTGGAATCCAAATTCTTCTTTCTTGTTCACCAAGGAAGAAAATAAAATAGCATGGGAAGAAAGGTCGCTTTCATTCATTTAATTTATGCGCTGTACTTTAAGAATAACTGCAGCCTGAGCTAATCCTGTCTGACTTAGAAAACCAAACAGGGAAGTCAAAATCACATTCTAGAAGGCAAGGTATCAGCACTGCAGTGGAGAGGGGGAAAGGAAGTCTTATTAGGAATATATATTATATTAAATTAAAATAATTAAAAAATTAAAATAATATATTAAATTAAAATAAAAATTTTAAAATAAAATATATTAAATTAAAATATTAGAGACATAACTATGGAATCAGAGTGTAAGAAAGGATCATACGATGAAACTCTATCCTCATTTTACAGAGGAAATTGAGACTCAGAGATAATACTTAGCTAAAGTGATAACTAAAGCTAGAACTTTGGTCTCCTAATTCCTGGTACATTTGAAAAAAACACATTACATCTAAAGATTTATAATAGACTACTTTATAGACAACATCAGTTTCATCAAAGCTATCTAAACTTAGAGAAATACCTAATTTGTCAGCTATTTAGTTTGTTGAAGATTAAAAGACAACTAAAATGGATATGGCACTAGACCTAGGACAGAAAGATCTGAATTGAAATCTGAGCTCAAAGACTTGCTAGTTGTGTGGCCCTGGGCAAGTTCCTGCCCTCTTTCTCCCTCAGTTTCCTCAACTGTAACATGAGGATAATATTAGCACCTACCAGGTGGGTTATTCTGAGCAACAAATGAGATGGTATTTGTAAAGATTTTAGTGCCTGGCACATAGTAGGCAATTAAAAATGCTTGTTCCATCCTCCTTAATCACATTCTATTCTTCTCTACATAGCAAAAGTGCCAAATGTTACGGAAGGCTGCTGCTTTCATCCTATATTTCAAAAAACTGAATATCACCTATCTAGCCTCCATATTATTGGGATGGGAGAACTAGATGTTTATTTGTAGGTGATGGGAAGGGGACAATTAATCAAAGATAAAAGTTCTTTTGAAGTTAATGCTTAGTGGCCAAAGTTCTAAAATACTCAGTTCGCCTCAATGATTCCTAAGACAATGATTCATTTATCATGTAACTAAAAAAGCTCTAAAACAAAAGAAGATAAAACTTCAGAAGGAAGTAAATATGGAAAGAATCAAGTAACATTGATAACAAAGTATAATCCAGGATCTACAGCCTACACTTAAGCAGTGGTACCATCCTTCCTCATGCCATTGGGACTCAATGTCCACAGAGTTGGGCCTCATCTCAAACAAATCCACCAGTATTTTCTCCACTTGATTATTCCCCCTCCCATTGTTGAATTGTATTCTAATGAGCATTTTATGCTTGGGATCCTTTCCCTGCTAGTCCCTGACAAGCACCCTGTGGCTCACATAACCTGCACTCTAGTATATCTGAAGGGGGGGGGGGGGAGGGCTGAGGTATACCATATTACTATAATCTATCTCTCTCTCTATCTTTCTCTTTCTCTCTCTCTCTCTGTCTCTCGGAGGTAACTAGGGGGAAGGAGGGCATTATATATTCTGTCTACTAACTGCTATAGTTCCTGAGCTTTCACTGGCATGCTTTCCATTTGCGTATCAGTCACCATGACACCATAAACTCAAACACAAAATATTTAAAAGATAAAATAAGAATGATCCTAATATTTACACATCAGAAGGCAAAAGCAGAAATAGTTACAATATTTATTCAATGGAATCAAAAAGCATGAATAATCAAACATCTCAGTTACTCAATACAAAGCAAATATAGGAACAACCAACACATCCCACTTTTTCCCATAAACCTTGGTCACACTCTCCCACCAGTGCATTCAGCATCTGTAAGGAAGAGTAACCACATACTCTACAAACCTACCAGGTGGATGTGTGAGTGGGGAAACCAGTGTACCCTGAACAACTCACTATTCTTCCTGTGTTGTCTGCATCTCTGATAACCGTTCCCTTTTTGGTCCTCACCATTCTCCAGCTGGACAAAACTACCCCTCTTCTGCCCTTGAGTCAATGAAGCAGTAACCAGCTATTTTCACTCATGTTGTCTTCCCAACATGTGGTGTGTTCAGTTCTAATGTTCTTGCATCTTTTTCTCTCTCGCCTTACGTTATAAGCACCCTGATGCCTTATTAACAGCTTCTAACATCTCAAATAAGAGCCTTCTTGTCGTCAGTGACTCACTTCTACTTTATGAGATAAAACTCAAGAAATTTATCTTTGCTGGATATGCACCCAAAAGCACTTAGATAATTTCTTCTTAGCCTCTACGTATTTAATTTACAACTTTAAAAATTGTTACCTTTAAAACTCTGTTCTAAAAATAGTCACATGCCAATGAACTGACAAATCATTTTGCCCTGTAACATGGTTACCTCAGTCATTGCCCTGGCTTCAAAAGCTTCTCTCAGAATATTCATCTGAACCACTCTATTTGAGCCTTGGAATAGTCTGTTCCTTTCATTAACATTTTGTCTTGCACCTTTCATTTATTCGTAAGTAGATTTTGTCAGGTTTTCTTATAGAAATGTTCTTCTTCTGCACTTTTCATGAACCAAACTATTCATATACAGGAAGGGTAGTATGCAAGGACAAATATGACACAGCTCTTTTGTCTGGTAGGAGTTTATAATCTAACGATGACAAATTGCCTGTACATGAGTAATTACAATCCAAGGAGCTGCCAGAGATTTTTTGAGCAGAAAAGTGGCATGGCAAACCTATGCTTTACAAATATCAATCATGATGGATTGGAATGAGGAGAGACTTAATGCAGGGGGGCCAATTAGGAATCTATTACAATAGTCCAAGTAAGAGATAATGGAAGTCTCAACCAGAGTAATGACCATAGGAGTAGAGAGAATAAGAGGGATGTGAAAGTTGTTGGAGAGATAGAATTAGCAACTTTTAGTGACTTACGGGATGTAGGAAAAGGGATGATAGGGATGGCTAAGTCAAGGATGCCCTCAAAGATTACAAAGCAGGCAACTAAAAGGATGGTGGTATGTTTGGTGATTAAGTTTTTAACTACTATAACTCATGGGGGGAAAGTATCCAAACTCATGAGCTTACTGAGAAAATCAAAAGATCTTTGTCATCATCATCATCATCGCCATCACTATCATCTTCATCACCATCACCACCACCATCATCATCTCCATCATCACCCCCATCAGCAGCACCACCATCATCACCATCATCATCATCACTGTTGTTAAATAATATTGTGAAGAATCACAACCATGAAGTGAATCAAGGATCCTCTGAGGCATTAAAAATATGCCCATGCAAGTCCTGATTCAGACATATTGGTTGTGTGACCATGGGTAAGTCACTTAGCCTGTTCACATCCCAGACAATTTTTTAAAACTCTTTGTGGTGGCAAACAACTGGAAATTGCAGGGATGCCCCTCAATTAGGGAATAGCTAAACAAGCTGTGGCATATGATGATGATAGAATACTGCTATGCTATAAGAAATGATTAGCTCAATTACCTTAGAAAAACATGGAGAGAGTTGCATGAAATCATTAAGAACAAAATGAATGGCACCAGGAGTATATTTTCTACAACAACAGCAACATTGTTGTAAGAACGACTTTGAGCAACTAAGTTATTGTGTCTATGTAAATACTCAAATAAACTACCAAGAACTTATGGGGAAAGATGCTGTCTGTATCCAGAGATAAATAGAAGTATGTATAAAAGAATTGTGCACATGTATTTTGTGTCTAATGGCAGTCATCTCTAAGGCAGGGTAGGAGAAGGGAAGAAAAAGAAAAAGTTTACATGATCATTTTATTGTATATTTGAAAGGAATCCAAGTTGTGCATAGTAGATTTGTAGTTTTCATGTACAACCATCTTTTTTTATTGTACTATGTTACAGAAATGTTTGTTTTATTCCACAAATTAAAAGCAAATTTTTTAAATGCACTAAGTAACAGATGAATTGCTGAGCTACAAAATATAAATGAGAGTCCACAATGCCCTGTATCTGTCTTGATGAGATCTGAAGTCTGAGCAATGAAACCCCTTAATGTCTGTCTACAGAGGCAGAACAAACCAAGGTGAATGCTGTGATCAGATCAGAGAAACCAGGGCTTTGCACCAAAGACCCAAACTGATCTTATACATGTCCCTCAGCAAGATAGAAACAATAAAGCTTAGCAATAATAATTAGTTAAAATAAGACCTACCAAATGATGGATTAGGGTGAAGGAGGAGAAAGACCCTCCTTTGCCCCACTGTGTTCCCTAATCCCTACTCCTATGCCTTCTTCAGATGCCTTAGCAACTGTGTCTCAAGAGGTTTGTTTCCCCATCCATGGTTCAACATTATCCCCTGGTCCCAATAAATTGTGGGTCCATATCTCCCCAGTCACTGGTTGTGTTATTTTCCTCAAGTGTAAACATTCCTAAATTTACAGCTTAGCAGCCCTTTCCAAGGTTAAGGGAGTTAAAGAATGGCGATTTCATTATTTTCCAGAAAAACACACAAAATGCAAGTTATAACTGATCAGTGGTCAAGTCCACCAACATGTCTTAACAAGCAAGTGTTGGTAGGTGAGCATGGTGTGCATTGTCAGGAAGTTCAGCATGCATCAGCAGGAAAAAGTGTGTATGATGACTTGTTTACAATATGATGCTATAAAATTGCTATGCTGCAATTTTGCATCATCAAAATTTCAGTGCAGGAGAAAACCACAAATTTACAATAAATTATTAAATTTAGGTTGCATCATTTTTTAAAAATTTTTTTTGAAATGACACAAGTTTAAAAAAAAGTTAAAAGATCAAAGAAACTAGACTTCCAAGGAAGCACTGAGTAATTTTTTTTTAAATTAAAAAAAGGTAGGCCAAATAAGTTTGGGAACCTCTACTTCCACCCAACCTTTCAAATTTCAACATAAAATTCATCGTCTTTTCCCCTAGTCTGCATATGCAAGTGAAGAGACAAGAGAGTCCCATAAGTTCTTTCTATTGCTAATATTCTATGATTTGGTTTCTTTGGAAAAGATTAATGTACTCATTATTAATCAAACTGATCTTTGTGAAATCTAGAAATATAGGATCCATTCACCTCTTCCACAGTGATAAAGGACGCCATGATATTCTTACAGCACCAACTGACTGAGAAGTAGAAATGGAAATCTACTATTATAGCTATTCTTTCTCCCAGAATTTCTAATCCACAAAAATCTGGTTTTTTGAAAGTTAAAAATATTGTCATAGCATTACAGCCATTCTACCCTTAGCCCCAAAAAGCAAAGCAGGAGTTATGAGTAGAAGTAGTTGTTGAATGTCAGGGAAATTTTACTAATAATTAGAATTACCCAAGTTGACAATTGAGCTGAGCCTTAAAACAAGTCAAGGATTCCAAAAGGCTTGGGAAGGTAAGGAGAACATTCCACATAGGAGACATAGCCTGGGAAGAGATATGGAAGTGGGAGAGATGCAATGTCATGTATGGGGCTAATTTACCTAGAATGCTGAGTGAGAAGAAATAATATGAGATAATCAAGAAAGGCAGGCTAAGGCCAAATTATGAAGGGATCAAATGTCAGGGTAACCTGAATCGCTCTATACCAATATTTCTCTCTGTGTCTGTTTCTTTTTCTGTCTCTGTTGCTCTCTGTGTCTCTCTGTCTTTCTCTGTCCCTGTTTCCAACTGTCTGGTCTGTCTCTCTCTGTCTGTTTCTCTGTCTGTTTGTCTCTGACTCTCTGTCTCTATGTCCCTCTGTCTTCCTCTCTGAGACAGAGAGAGAGAGAGAGAGAGACAGAGAGAGAGACAGAGAGAGAGAGAGAGAGAGAGAGAGAGAGAGAACAAGAAAGACTTTATTACAAGTATGGGACAATGATTAGGAGGGAGTTAGGACTGAGTTGGCATAACCAACCCTTTGCCCAGCCCTCAAAATAAAATATTTTCACCATAAACCTAGGGCACCTTCTCCTACTAATACATACAACGTCAACAGGGAAAGTTGGCATACAAGTGGATCAATCCATTTCAATAAATATTTATTTTGTCTACTACTGAAAAGGTACTGTGGCAGGTGCTGGAGATATAAAAACAAAATGAAACAGTTTCTGCCTTCAATTTTCTGCTGCCTCTCAGCATTCTACTAGGGAAACACATCATGATAAGTACGCATACAGAGGAAGCTACACTAACAGCTGTGGTCATCGGAAAAGGCTTCTCGATAGTAGATACCCCTTGAATTGAGCCTTGAAGAAAATAAGGCTTCTCAGAGGTGACATTGAGGAGAGAGTGAATTCCAACTGTGGTGCCAACTAAAACAGCCCTTCTCAGAAAGACTTTGAATCTTGTCAGTGTTGCTGCCAGGAGAAACACAAAGACTTTAGATCTTGTCAGTGTGGCTGCCATGGGGATAGACAGATGTCATCATTTGACAGACTGTACGAGGCACTGAGAATGGACTCCTTTCTAGAGAAGACTCAAAGAGGCATCATCTTTCAGAGAACATTAGAGACATTTTGAGACAATGGAGTTTGGTTCTTACTCTGCAGAGGAGACCTTTTAAGAATTCCAGAGAGATTTTAATTGTGCTCCTGAGAGATGTGAATTGTTGAATTGTGTTGGCAGGGTTTGGGAGAAGTCAGAATTTGCAGCTGTTGATGAAAGGTGATTTTGGCTGTGACCTTCTTCATTACTAATACATTGTTGAAATATTCTTCTGTTTCTGTATTTTTGATTACTGTAAATAAATTTTATGGCTATTAATAGTGGATTGAATAAAGCCTTTGAGATTGAGGTCTGAAAATGAGAGAGAAAATGCACAAGAAAGGATTCTCCAATTTCGGTGAACTGAAGTGGGATATCAAAACTAATGAATGATAGATTTTTTGAATATTACTACTTTAACCAGAAATTGTAATTTATAAGCAAATATCAGAACATGTCCCCCTCAATTTCCTTTGAGCCTGGAGGAAGTATTAACAATTAGTCAAGGAACATTTCATGTACTGCAGACTTTTTTGATGAACTGATTGGTTTTGTCATTTTCCTCTCCCTCTTTTTCTTTCAAAAATATTGCTATACAATTTTGTTCAATGAAGAACTGTGAATGACTTAGCTATTCTCAGCAATACAATGATTCAAAACAGTCCCAAAGGCCTAATGGTGAAGCATACTGTTTGCCTCCATAAAAACTACTGATAATGATTGAATACAGACTGAAAAATATGCTGTTTTTCATTTCATTTCTTTCCTTTTGTCTTTGAGTATTGTACAAAATGACTAATATGGAATGTTTTACATGATTGCACATGTATAACCTATATCTGATTACCTATTGTCTCAGAGAGGGGGTAGAGGAGGAAGGGAAGGAGGGAAACAACTTGGAACTCAAAACTTTAAATAAAAATGCTTTTAAAAATTGGAAAAAATATTGCTGTATAAGATGGCTCTCAGGAAAGGAAGTTGGGAGAAATTCTGGTAACATAAAAACAAAACATATCAATTTTTTTTTAAAAAAAGCTAATATTACAGAGTTAGGGTGAGGTTAGTCTATAACTGAAGGAGTTTATGAAGTGCAGTCTGACATTCTGTATCTCATACTTGCTTTAAAATTCCCCTATAAGCAAAATCTCTATAATAAGCATATAGGGTTTTATCTCTATTACATGTAGAGTGTAGCACAAAGCCTGGGTAATTGTGGGGGTTTCTGTCTAGGATTTTAAATTTTTATTCATTTCCCCCTCGCCCTAACAGCCACTCAGACACACCTGGGGTAATTAGTGGGGGGAGGGCGGCTAATAGGGGTGCCCTTCCTCCTTCCTCTTTCCCTTCCCCTCTCCCACTACCTGGCCCAGGCTGCCAAAAATAGTCACCACTGGGGATAAGGACTCCCATTCTCCCCCGAGGTTCTTGCACTTTTTCTTTCACCCCTCCTGATTGGACATTTTGAGGCTCTTCCCCATTTCTTTCCCCTGAGAAAAGCCAGAATCCCTGTTTCACTCAGTCTCTCAAGCCCACTTTTCACTATCTACCTTCTAATGGTGGTAAGCCCTACCCCCCTATCCTGCCCCAGAGTAGACATGGCTCTTCGTATATTGGTTTGAGCAGCTACAGGGCAGCTAGGTAGTGCAGTGGATAAAGCACCAGTACAGGAGTCAGGAGGACTTGAGTTCAAATCTCACCTCAGACACTTGGACACTCACTAGCTGCGAGATGTTGGGCAAGTCACTTAACCCCAATTGCCTCATCCTGGGTCATCTCCAGTCATCCTGATGAATATCTGGTCACTTGATTCAGATGGCTCTGGAAAAGAAGTGAGGCTGGTGACCTGCACAGCCCTCCCTCACTAGAAAACAAAGTCAAGCAATAAGAAGGAAACACCCTAGGCTTTACCATTTATGCTACCACTGATTCCTGAGGTCCCTGAAACCTTATCATCTATCCTGTTCCTATGGCATCCATAATATACCATCTGACCTGCTGATGCACGTTGAGGGCCTCAAGCTTTGCGGTTTTCCCTGACGCTGAACCCTTAAGACATCTGCACTTTCCCTTC
This sequence comes from Bettongia penicillata ogilbyi, assembly GCA_023548195.1. Classification (NCBI taxonomy): domain Eukaryota; kingdom Metazoa; phylum Chordata; class Mammalia; order Diprotodontia; family Potoroidae; genus Bettongia; species Bettongia penicillata. The sequence goes on along the minus strand of JAJHZJ010000696.1, from coordinate 2,151,930 downwards.
AATTCAGCAGCTTAACCTTCTTATCTGTGTTGTGTTCCCCACTCAGAGTAGGAGCTCCCTGACAACATGGACTGTTCCACTTTTTCCATTTGTATCCCAAGTATTTAGCACCAAGATAGGTGCATGATATATGTTTAATAAATATTTGTTCATTCACTCATGTGTTCTTGGTCTTCTAATTATTTTTGGCATGTATATTTTCTCTCTCATTCTCAACCCAGTCTCCCTTAGAAAATTAGAAATGCAAAGTACCTGGAAGTGCTGTTAATGATTGAGGTATTAAGATTGGATGCTGTTAATAATTTAATGGATACTCTTACCTACAAACACATCCATCAGTAGTCATGGTACCAGTCTTTATATGCTCCGCATTTCATTTTTCTACACCTTTAATTTGCCTGTTTTACTGTTTTATTTACTATATATTAATTGCAAAGACACTGGTTTGATTGCTGGATGCTGCATATTTAATGCTTAGTGGAGCATTATTGTGTTGTTAAATACAAGTTTCATCTCATGACTCATATCAAAATGAAGGCTGACATATATCAAATGTATTGCCAAAGAAAGAATATTGAGATTTGCAGAAGTCTGTATTTTCTGTGTGTGAGGAGTATCAAGGAAGGGAAACATGATGTATATTGGAGTAAAGGTCTAGAGAGGGAGAAACAAAGATTTTTGTCTTGGGATTGTACCCTGAAAAGAGGTCTGGGGGGCAGACCAAACCCTAGTACAGCAGAGTAATAGATTAGTGTTGGGGGCCTTCAGTTATTCAAACATCTTCTGGGTCTTCTACTTCTTATTCTTTTTCTTCTTCATTGTTATCTTTTTCTCTGCCTGTCTCTGTCTCCCTCTGTCTGTCTCCGTATCTGTATCAGTGTGTGTATATGTGTGTGCATGTGTGTGTCATCCACACTCCTCTCTCCTCCTGCCAAAATGACAGCAGCTAACAGCTTTTTGATTTGACCTTACTAATAATTTCATCTTTTAAAAAATGGCAGAATTCACAAAGAAAATTCTGTTCTGGATCTGATTCTATAAATAGGAAAGAATTAGTTTCTGGGGAGAAAAAGACCAGAACTTTGAGAGTAAGTTTAACTAATCTCTCCTGGAGAGAGGGTTTCTCTGTTCTGCTTGGTGTTTCTCCCAGGCTAACCTGATCACTTAAAATCCGTCCCCTGTAGATGGACTTAACTATGGATACTTAACATCTTGTCAACATCCTTAGTGGCCTCTTCTGACTGGAGGGCTAGAGGGTGGAGCAGTAAACTCCTCCCAAAGCCTTCCTTTACAGTGGTAACTCCATTTTCTATCCATGGTCCTACTTGGTTTACTCCAAACAAGATTATGGTGCTCTCTGGCCACTTTTTCTACTTTCTTTTGTGTATTATCTCCCCTTGTAAGTTGGTAAGCAAGGACTGGCTTACTTCACCTTAATTGAATTCCCAGCAGTTAGCACAGTGCCTGACACATAGTAGGCACTTGCTAAATGTTTAATGAATTGAAATTAAATTGATAAAGGCATTTTATTCCATTTGTCTCTAGCTATCTTTCTTTTCAATTCATTGAAATCTTTCCTTAAAAAGTTTGAAACTTCTCTATTGCTTTTGGGGGCATCGTAGTCAAAAAAGAGAACATTATATGATTATTTAAAACAGCTGGAAAAGAATTGGGACAATGGAAAGTGAACACTAAAAGGATAAGACAAGGAGAAAATTTTCTGTCAGTATTTTGTAAACTCAGTTGATTACTCAACATTGCTTGATACAGTGACAAGTATGGGAGATATCATTGTTTGGTCATTTCAGTCATGTCCAACTGTTTGTGGCCCCATTGGGGGTTTTCTTGGAGTGATTTGCTATTTCCTTCTGCAGCTCATTTTACAGATGAGAAAAATGAAGCCAACAAAGTTAAGTGACTTGCCCAGGGTCACACAAATAGAAGAGTCTGCTGTTGGATTTGATCTCAGGAAGATGAGTCCTGATTCCTGATTCCAAGTCCAGTGTACTATCTCACTGTGCAATCTACCTGCCTCATGGGATGGTACCTGAAGCTTGATCAATAAACTCTTTTCTCGGAAGGATTTGATTAGGGAACTGTTTTATGAGCTGAGAATTACTGAAGGTCTTACTTAGATAAGGAGAAAGATGCTTTAAGCACAGAAAATACTGAGGATGGATTTCCTCCATCACCATATCATGAAGCTAGGCATCTTCTCAAGACAGGATACTTCCAAAGACATGGTTCTTCCGTTAGGAGTCCGCATCCCATCACCCCATCAAGATCCAAGAGTTGATTGCTCAATTTTCAGGGACAGCATTTACACCTTGATATTGTTACTCAGATTTTTTTAGCTGTTTCTGACTCTTAGGGGTTTTCTTGGGAAAGATACTGAGGTGGTTTGCATTTCCTTCTCCAGCTCATTTGACCGATGAGGAAACTGAGGCAAACCAGGGTAAGTGACTTGCCCAGGTTCACACAGCTAGTATCTGAAGTCAGATTTGAACTCAGGAAAACAAGCCTTCCTGACTCCAGGCTGGGCTATCTATCTACAGCACCACCTTGCAAGTTCAAAAATGAGTAAAAGCTACAAATCAGGGTGTGGTTTATTATTGTACTGATTATCCAGATTTAAGAAAATGAAGAATAATAATGCTGATTAAACTTTAAATATGTTGTGTTTTGGGGAGAGTCGCTGTTAATCTCTTGCCAGGACACATCTGCTGACAGCACAGATTGTTAAAGACGTGGAAGTGTAGACAAAAATCACTGTATCTGAGAAGAAAGCAGAGAACAGAGACCTCTACATTCCACAGTAAGCTCAGTATCAGCACAGTACAAGCAAAGAAGTAGAAATCTCTTCTGTGACAACTGCGTATGGCTTATGAGCTCCATATGGATGAACATATGAATGTGTAAACTAAGGCATGGCATAACCCTAGATCTTTCTTTCCCAAAAGGAAGAAAACCAGAGGGCTCACAGACCAGCCTATGGGACCCAAGCCCCTGTTTTCATATGGGAAGAAAGCCAGAAGGAGGCTGTGCCTATAAAAGTCAAAAGTGGTCTTTATTAAATAGGTACAAATATGACCATGTGGATCTGAAATAGCTTAATTTGGGGAAACTGGGGAATGGTTTATATTAGGGCTACAACCTAAAGGCTACAGTTTCCCCAACCCTGGTTAATATAATTTTCTAACCAAGGAAGGTGGGAAATAGGCTGACCAAGGGAGGGAAGGGGGAATTTATGGACTAAGTATTTCACAGCACTGAGGGGTGGAGAGTTTCAGGAGGGAGCACTGACTTCTCAGTACCCTGAGGTAAGCACAATGACACAGAGTCCAAGGCTCGAGTACAGACAATAGGATAAGCAGAATGTTTAGAAATTCCAGCAGTTCCTTGAGTCTGCAGCTTCTGCTCACAAGGGCAACCTTGAGCTGATCAAAGCTGGTTCTATGGTTTCTGGCAGCTGCAGGCATCTCTAAATTTGGCTAGAATTCACTCGAAAAGCCTCACTGGTGTGTCAAGCAGCAGAGCCTCAGCAGTCCTTCTAACTGGCTGGTTGTCATGTAGCTCCATTGTCCTGCTCCTCTGTGAAGAAGGGAAGTTGTTGCATATCATATGGTCATTACTGAGCCCATGTTAACAAATGATACATAAATCTGAGGCAAGAAAGCGGAATTGGTATGTGAAATGCTGAGTTTCAAGGATTCAGCACTGAAACGAATAGAGAACCAAAGAGTGAGATCATCCCAGGACACAAAACCAGAATGCACAACCTTATCCTCAGTTGTGCATGCATCCATTCCATGTTGACTCATTCTACCTTACACAAAGGGCACACTGGTGGCACACTGAATAGAGCACCAGGCGTGGAGTAAGGCAGACTCATCTTTCTGTGTCCAAATCTGGCCTCAGACACCTACTAGCTGTGTGACCCTGGGCAAGTCACTTAACCCTGTTTACCTCAGTTTCCTCATCTATAAAATGAGCTGAAAATGGAAATGGTAAAACACTTACAGTATCTTTGCCAACAAAAACCCAAATCAGGGTCACAGAGAGTTGGACACTACTGGAAAAACTGGATGACAACAGCGTATACAGAAATGATGGTGAAATTTGAGAATGTACTGTGTAGACAATGGATCACAGGTGAATGTTCTATTGCCTTTTTTTAAACCTTTACAAAGGCATACTTACCTCCAAGGTATAATCACAAATATACAAACTCACTCCCCAACATGTTGGAGGCACAATCCTCTTTGCCACTTTGTACCATTTCAGTCTCTGAGGTGGTTGGGGTGGGGGAAGCCTCTTTTCCTATACAACAGTGCTTCTTAAAATTTTCTATGCACAAGCCCTTTTGGGTTGTATGTCCTGAAGGCATGCACAGTATGAAGTGCACGTTCTTTGTGTTCAGAACCAATGCCGCAGGGAGGTTGTGTGATGCAACATGAACAAGCACTACCAAAAACACCTCTGACTAATTATATTTTTGATTTTTAATTAATTTTTGGTCGCTCTGTGTTCAGAAACCTTTTACTGTATGCAAATTTTTATGACCCCATATGAGGTCGTGAGCCACAATTTAAGAGGTGCTAGAGCATGTTCCCAGTCCAACCCCTACCTGGGACTCAAGTCCCAGGCACCCTGACTTCTCGAGGGCTTCCCTGCAAGGCTAACTGGCTCACCATCTTTCCTAGAATCCTGGCTCCAAGTGGTCATGGATCAAACATAGAGGTGCACTGAGGATCATGTTGGGCTCCTGAAACTGAGGACAAATGGCACAGGATAAAAACAAATACCCCTAGACCCATTTCTTGGAGCAGGGTTGAAAGGACAAAAAAAGCAAGTTGAACCAATGGTTGCCAATAGTCAAGAACTTCAGCCAGATAGAGCCACTGTCCCAGGCTCCCTGGTTTTAAAGCCTCAGCCTTTTCTGATTGCACAGCCAATTAAAGAAAATATTCCCATTCAGATGGTTGAGGGTAAGAAGCTTCCCTGTAAGGTAAACTGGGTATTCACAGACAAGCCCTGCTACACATTTGTCTGTTTGAAATTTCCCAGCAATTAGGCAGGGAATTAACATAATCCTCATATTTAAATCATTTTCTGAGAGACAAATAATTTTGCATCTGATGAAAGGAAGCTATTTAACATTATTAATGTGTCAGACTATGAATGTCAAAGTGATATTGAGAGCAAGGTAGCCAAAACCCAATGGTGACAAAAAGGAGGAAGAGGATTTATTTTTCCTAGTACAAGCTTGGTGGGGATGGAGCTGCTGAAAGGGTATGCTTATGTTATTGTTAATAATTTTACAGAATGTATATGCATATGTAAATTCTCAGATTAAATCCTAGACTTTTGGTTTTGAATTTTAAGAAATAGCAGGACTGATGAGGAAAATCAGTCTAAAAGTCACTAGGTTGTAGGGGTTCATACCATTTTTGCCTAAGGGCAACTGCTGACGTAGCAGAAGCCTGTGGATGTTAGCAGTTTGCCTGATATTAGAAAAACCTAGAGCAAGAGTACTTTGAGGATGCTGAGAATCACAGTTTCTTGGTACACACTCATGCTGTGAAGGTCCTTTCTAATGGGCTCCACCCAACTTAAGACATCCCCTACCATGGGGGCTTTACATAAAGAAACCCATAATCATTTTTACCTTTTCTTGTACAAAATGTTCTTCAGATAGCAGGGATATATTACCTTTTACCAACTATTCCAATGTAAATCTTTGGCTATCTCGTTAAAATCATGTCATTTCCAGTGAAGTGGTATTCTCTCTATTGAAAGAAGAGGGGGAAAACTTGCCAGTTTTGCTCTTAGGAGATATTTTTAAATTCTGCCTCCTGTAACTGTAGTTTAGTATGAGCCATGCAGCTACCACATTCCACAGAATTATAGTTTTAGAGTGGAAAAAGATCTTTGGGGTCATGGAACCAAGAGGACAAAGTAGAGGAAGCACTCAGCTGATAGACATGGTTTTAGATTCTTATTTTCTGTTATCCCTATTAAAGTTTTGTTGATACCAATTGCCCCATTGATCTGTGTAATGGATAAAAAAGATCTTGGGACCAAATGTATTGATAATGTATTTTTGCTTTTTGTTAAGGTCATTGTGCTTCTTAATGGGAAGATCTTTTCCATCCATTAATAGGCCCATGTGCTCCAGGCAGGTCATATGGAAGTCTGAGTGGTGGGAGAAGCTTGCTGACTGAGTAGAACAGAAAGAGGTAGAGCTAAAACAGAGCTGAGAGGAAATGGGTCAGTCTAGTCAGAGGTAGGAAGGATGCATGCATGCAGGGCGCTGGCTAGCATGAAGGAAGGTGATTGTTTGGTTTTTTTTATTTTGTTTAAGGGGGCCTGCTTGGGATTCATTTAAGGGAGCTGGTTTGTGGGAAGCCTAGCAGGGGGAAGGTTTGGGGATAGTATTGTCCTCTGCACTGTTACTGTGTATACATTTTTGTTACTATGATGGATTTGGCTTTCTGGTGTCTGAATAAATGTTTTGGTTCTGTCTTCTGTGTGAAGAATCTGTTGTATTTTGTGATTCAGAATTGCACCAGGATATTCATGGCCTCTGTAGGCTCTGTGAATATTGCATTGGCACTACAACCTACTAAGAATTTTATTATTTTAGAGCAGTTAAAAGTATGCATAGACTGAGGTACAGGTGTGTGATGACTAGGATGAGATGATTTTTAAAAAATAAAGTGTTAAGAAAGAAGGATGTACTAGGAGAAAGGAAAAGGGAGAAAAAGAATGAGGTAAGTCATCTCACATAAAAGAGGTGCAAACGGAAGCACTTTTATAATGCAGGAGAAGATTGGGGGTGGCGGGAAATGCTTGAGCCTTATGCTCATCAGAATTGGCTTAAAGATGGAATAACATATATACTAAGTTGCACATAGAAATCTATCTTACCTAAAAGGAAGTAGAAGGAGGTGAATTAAGGGAGGTAGTGGTCAGAAGCAAGACAAACTTTTCAGAAGGAACAGGAGAGGAAGGGAGGAAGAGAGAGAGAGAGAGAGAGAGAGAGAGAGAGAGAGAGAGAGAGACAGACAGACAGACAGACAGACAGACAGAAGGATAAACATGGAAATATAAAATGGATAGAAAATATACACTTAATAATCACAACTATGAATGTAAATGGGATGGACCTACCCATGTTATTTGTCTTTCATTTTCAAAGAGACCAATAATTTCATGGGATAATGTCTGGACTGGTACATGAATTAGATTCAAGTGAGGCAGAGTTGCACAAAGTCAGAAGCCTCAATCTCTCTTCCAGAGTCAGTCACTTTCATGTCCATAGAAGCAGATTGTTCTCATTTACCCATTCTACCAAGGAAGTCTTCATGTGTTTGGGGGTAGAGATCCCCTAACTCATTTACAGGTTTTCAGCCTGTTGATTAACCTCAACCCAGTTTAGCCCATCTTCCAAGACAGTTTTACCATGGTGGGGCTGCTGTGCATGCTACAGTTTCTTGGAGGCGCAGGCGAGAGTTTAGTGCCCAGTGGAAACCAAAGGTGGACAGGCAGCCCTGAAAGGGGCTCAGCAAGCCCTCACATCATAGGTGCTAGTCCTCCTTGAACACCCCCATGCAACTTTGCCAACAAAATGGAAGTAAATGGCAGAATGGATTAGAAACCAGAAACCAACAATATGTCGTTTATAAAAAAAACACACTTAAAACAGAGAGAGACACATGAAAATAAAATAAGGGACTGAAGCAGAATCTATTATGCAAAAATCAAAAACAAAAATAGACCTAATTAAAAGAGATAATCAGGGAAACTACATTTTGCTAAAATTACCCAAGACAATGAAGTAATATCAATGCTAAACATGAATGTACCAAATAGTATAGGATCCACATTCTTAAAGGAAAAGTTAAATGAGTTACAGGAGAATATAAACAGTGGCAGACTTCAGTTTCCCTCTCTCAGAACAAGTAAATCTAACCATAAAATAAATGAGAAGTTAGGGAGATTAATAGAATTTTAGAAAAGTTAAATATGATAGACCTTCAGGAAAAATTGAGTGGGAATTGAAAGAAGTATACCTTTTTCTCAACTGTACATGTCACTTTCATAAAAATTGACTATGTATTAAGGCATAAAAACCTCATAACAAAATGCAAGAAAGCAGAAATGGAAAATTTATCCTTTTCAGACTATAATGCAATAAAAATTATATTCAGTAAATGGCCATGAAAACACGCATTAAAAATTAACTGGAAACTATGTAATCTGATTCTAAGGAATGAGAAATCAAAGAATTAATCATAGAAACAATAATTTCATTAAAGAAAATGACAACAACGAAACACCAATCCAGAATTTTTGGGATGCAGCCAAGGCAGTACTTAGGGGGAAATTTATATCGCTAAACATTTACATCAATAAAATAGGGGGGGGAAACAGATTAATGAATTGTGCATGCAACTAAAAAGTACTACCAAAAAGTTGAAAATTCTAATTAAACACCAAATTGGAAATCCTGAAAATCAAAAAAGAGATTAATAAAATTGAAAGTAAAAAATGAACTAAGAAATAAAACTAGGAGATGATGTTATGAAAATATTCATAAAATAGACCATCGATTAATTTGATTTAAAAAAAGAAGCAAACCAAATTACCAGTATCCAAAATGTAAAGGGTGAATTAAACACCAATGAAGATGCAATTAAAGCAATTATTAGGAACTATTTGCCCAATTACATACTAATAAATCTAAGTGAGATGGGTGGATATATATAGATATTCATACATATGTATATAATTTCTTTTTCTAAATTGGGGTTATTTAAGCATTCTGTTTCCTCTTCTGTTAATCTGAGGTATGTGTAAGTGTGTATAAAATACTATATAATATATATAACCCCAATTTAGAAAAAGAAATTGAACAAGCCATCAATGAGCTTCCTAAGAAAAAACCCCAGGACAAGATGGATTCACCAATTAAATTTACTAAACACTTACAGAACAATTAATTCCACACTATATAAATTGAATGAAGAAACAGGCAAAAGAGTCCCGCCAAATTCCTTTATGACACAAATATGGTGCTGATACCTAAACCAGGAAGAGTCAAAATAGAGAAAGAAAACTAAAGCCCAATTTACCTAATGAATATTGATGCGAAAAAATTAAATAAAATGCTAGCAAAGAGATTAAAACAATCTATCACAAAGATCATACATCATGAATAGATGGAATTTATACCAGGAATTCATGACTGGTTTAATATAAGGAAAACTCTCAGCATAATTGACCATATCAATAACAAAACCAACAAAAATCACATGATCATCTCAATAGATGCAGAAAAAGCTTTTGACAAAATACATGTATTCCTATTAAAAACGCTAAAAAGCATTCTGATAAATAGAGCTTCATTAAAACGATAAATAGTGTCATCTAAAACCATGAGCAAGCATTATCTATAAAGGGGATAATCTAGAAACCTTTCCAATAAGATCAGTGATGAAGCAAGGATGCCCATTATCCCCAATGTTATTCAGTAGTATACTAGAAATACTTACTATAGCAATATAAGCAGAAGAGAAAATTGAACAAATTAGAATAGACAATGAGGAAACAAAACTATTACTGTTATGTCGGTGATTATGTAGGTGATGTGATGGCACATTTAGAAAATAATCAACTAAAAAGCTAGTTGAAGTAATTAACAACTTCAGTTAAGTTGTAGAATTTAAATAAGCCCACATAAATCATCCCCATTTCATTATAATACCAACAAAACTCAGAAACAAGAAATAAAAATAGAAATTCCACTTAATATAACAGCAGACAATATTAAATACTTGGATGTCTGCTGGCCAAGACAAACCCAGAAACTATAACACAATTACAAAACACTTTTCACACAAAGTCAGATCTTAATAAATGGAGAAATACATGGGTAAGCTGAGCAATTATGATAAAAATGATAATTCTACCTATGTTAACTTACTTTTTCGGTGCCATACTAATCAAATTACCAAAAAAAAATATAGAGCTGGAAAAATTAATAAAATTCATCTGGAAAAGCAAAAACTCAAGAATATCAAGGGAATCAAAGTAAAAAATGTGAAGGAAGGTGACTTAGCAACAGCAGATCTCAAACTATGTTACAAAGTGGTAATTAGCAAAGAACTGGATACTGGCTAAGAAATAGAGTAGTGGAGTAGTGCCATCAATTATTCACACAATGCATAGTAGTAAATGACCATAATAATCTAGTGCTTAACAAACTCAAAGATCCAAGATTTGGGGACAAGAAATCACTAGTTGACAAAAATCACTGAGAAACTGCAAGGCAATTTGGCAGGAACTAGGTATAGACCAAGATCGCCCACCATATACCAAGGCAAAGTCAAAATGGGCACATGATTTAGATATAAAAGGTGAAATAAGCAAATTAGGGGAACATGGAACATTCTACCAGACAGATTTATAGATAAGTGGAGAATTAAAGACCAAATAAGAGATAGATGTTATTATGTGATGTAAAATGGATAATTCTGATTATACCAAATTGAAAAGGTTTTGTACATACAAAACCAAGGCAGCCAATATTAGAAGGGAAGTGGGAAACTGAGGGGAAGAACTTCACAGCAAGTATCTCTGATAAAGGTCATATTTCTCAAATATATAGAGAATTGAGTCAAATTTATAAGAATATTAAGACTTTCCCAATTAACAAATGGTCAAAGGATATGAACAGGCAGTTTTCAGAAAAAGAAATCAGAGCTATCTATAGTCATATAAAAATGCTCTAAATAACTATTACTTGGAGAAAGCCAAATTAAGACAACCCTGAGGTACCATCTCCCTTCTATCAGATTGGTTAACATGGCAGAAAAGGAAAATGACAAATGTTGGAAAGGATGTGGAAAAATAGGGACCAAATGAACCGTTGGTGGAGCTGTGAACTGATTCAACCATTCTGGAGAACAATTTGGAGCTATGTCCAAAGCGCTATAAAACTGTGCATAACGACCCAGAAATATCACTACTAGATCTGTACCCCAGAGATCAAAAGAAAAGGACCTATATGTTCAATAATATTTATAGCAGTTTTTCTTGTGGTGGTGAAGAATTGGAAATTGAGGTAATGCCCATCAGTTGGGGAATGACTGAACAAGTTGTATATGATTGTGATGGAATACTATTGTGCTATAAGAAATAACGAGCTAGATTGTTTCAAAAAACCTAGGAAGACTTACATGAACTGATGCAAAGTGAAATGAGCAGAACTAGGAGAACATTGTACATAGTAACACCAATACCGTCTAATGATCAACTGTGAATGACTTTGCTATTCTCAGCAGCACAATGATCCAAAACAATTCCAAAGGACTCATGATAAAAGAAAATAGCATTCCAACTCCAGAGAAAGAGCTAATGGAGTCTGAATGCAGATTGAATTGTACTTTTTTTTTACTTTATTATTTTTCTGTTCTTTGGTCTGTGTTTTTGTTTACAACATGAGTAATATGGAAATATTTTGCATGACTGAACATGTATAATCCATATCAAATTGTTTGCCTTCTCAAGGAGAGGGAAGAGAGAGAAGGAAAGTATTTTGATTTCAACATTTTAGAAAATGAATGTTAAAAAATTTTGTTTACATGTAAGTGAGAAAAAGGAACGAAAAATTAAATGAAAAAGAAAGAAAGGACCTTTGGGGCTACCTAGTTTCACATCAAGGAATTAGATTTCCAGTTTCCTCTTCAAATTCTGTAGCTTATATTTATATCAACCCATAGTCTGAATCCTCCACCAAATTCTCACAAGGAAGCTACAGCAAGAAATTTCGATGAATCAAATTGTCCTTCATTTGATCCAGAGACCAGGCTTCAGCATGTCACTCTACATGCAGAATTTGTGACCATAGTCCATATCTATTACCTTTCAAAACTGGCAAAGCATTGCACCTGGGGGATTAGGGATACACAGTTATTGCCACAATTCTGCTGACAAAGAAGCTTGCATCATTACAAAGTGGTGCTATAGTTGAATCTCTACATATGATTTGATGGATCTTCCAGTCATAGAATTTCAGTCCCTCCTGTTTGAGCAGGACTGCAAAAAGGCATTAGGGTATGTTGGAAACAGCAGTAGGTTGGGAATCACAGGAGAGCAGAGTCTGTCACTTATTACCTGTGTGATCTTGGGCAAGTCCCTTATCTAAAACAATTCTCTATGTAAAATGATGGGGTTGGGCTATATCACTGCTAAATTCCCTTCCAGATCTCAATCCTGTAATTTGATAGTAAATTCTATTTGACTAACATTTGCTGAAGAGCCTCTGTATAAATGAAACTGTGCTTGGTCCCAGAGATGCAAAAAACAGCAATAGCAATAATGGCACAGTGGTCTCCCTGAAACAGCTGACTTCTTATATTATGGATGCTTCCATTCATCCAACCTACCCTCTGGTCACCTCATCATTCACTCAGTTACTGAATCCAGATATGAGAGCATATTCTGGAGGATTGAACCCTTTCAACTCTGGAATTCTCTGCTGTCCTGACTGGTGAGTAACTTTTTTGGCTACACAAATATATAATGTGGTCCTATTATACCTGACATTACTTTTAAAATGGAAGAATTCCATGCTCTAAGAGAAAAGAGCATTGGATTTGGAACTAGAGGTCCTGATTTTGAATCTCAATCAATCCCACCCCTTACTCCTTGTGCAACCTCAGGCAACACTTATGGACTAGATGATTATAACATAGATTGTGAGGCAACACAGACATCAGAGGTCACCTAAGCCAATCTCCTCTTTTTCCTCTTGAGCAAATTAAAACCCATAGAGTGCACAGAATAACCAAGATTCTGTGCCATGTCTTCTGACTCCAAATTCAACTCTGTCTCCAGGCTTTCAATGCCATCTCCTCAGTCCCTTTACCTCTAAATCTTAGGATTCTATAAAAGGTAATTCACAACTGAAGCTGTAACAAAATAAAATTTGTTTTAAGATGTTACCAAAAAATAAAGACTAGAGGTAATCTTGCATTTGAGGCAATTGTTTATCACAAGTAAAAAACAACAAAAACTTTGTGCTCCATTTTAAGTTTCTCAAAACATTTCCCAAAATTACTTGGATTTGAAATGACTAGATAATTCCCACGAAAAACTTACCTTCTCAACCCCAAACACCAATGCTTCTATTACTGAAGGGAGGACGACAGGCACAGAATGAAGAAGAAAAGGATAGAAAAGTGAGGGCAGTCTTCACTTATAACTAAGAACTTTATTTCAATGAGCCCATGAGACTATTCCCAGAAGAGACCCTGGACCATCCACACCTTCTTATTAGAGGTCTTCAAGTGAAGGTAGAATGTTAAAAGGGATAGTCAGTATTGTTGTAGTGCAGATTCTTTGGAGACCATCAATCAATCAATCAACATTTATTAACCACCTATTCTTCCTGACAACTCTAGAAGCATTTGCTTCTGTGATTCTCTAGGATTTATGCCCTTATTATTTCATGAAACCACAGAAGATCTATCCAACCTATGGGAAGCCTTCCTTCTGGACACAAGTCTGACACTCAGAGCAATGTCTAGTTTGCTACACAATACCTCACTCTCCTTTCTGGTACTAGGAATCCTTCCTGTCATCTTTGATACCATCTCCTGAATTTAATTTATACCCATAACCTTGCTTCTCTGACATCCTTACCTTACTATTACCTTGGACCCAAAAGGGTTACATAGGGAATAAGTGAAAGGCTGAGATTTGAATCCAGAATCTCTGACACCAAAGCCACTGTTCTTTCACTGCATAGCTATGATCTAGGTAGCATTTGTTCATTTCTCTTCAATGAAAATACAATCAGCTGTTGATATACGTGTCTGCCTTGGAATGTGGAAATATCAGTCATTGGATGATCCTGAATCTTCTCCACTTCACTGAACTACGGAGTGACCCTATGTACTCTCCTCTTGGGCTCTTTGCTCCACTTACTATCTAGTCAAATCCAGTACTCATTCAAAACAGGAGGATTATCATTCATTTAGGGACCATTTGCCTTCTCCAAAGTCTGTTTCTGCACAGTCTCAAGAGAGACATATACATCCACCCAGTGAATGCATATTATCTTTGTTCAACATACTCTCTACTAATAATTTCTTTCTCTATTCTCTCCCATGGACCTTAAAACTTTAAATTTTAACTATTTCCTAACACAGGAGTCTCCAATATGCCAAAGATATCCATATTCTATTCTACCTATACAACATTAAGAAGTAACCTATGACCCAATATGCCCACACATTTTGGGTTTACACAGACTAAGTTCAATCTTAGGGGATAAACAAAAATTTTGTTTTTTCCTTTAGTTGATTACACCCCACTCAGAGTTTATTCTGGCATATCTTAGAATATAGGTTATGTGCAAATCTAAATAGATGTGGGTTAAAAGCTTTTCATCTCCTGTTCTCAAGGTAACAAATTCATTTCTCATGTGGAGAGCAATATTTGTTTCATCCAACAGGAAATGTAACAAAAAAGACTCACTAGAAACCATAAAGAATACTGAAAAGCACATAAAGAACCCAGAATAACCCACAAACAAGACATATTATTCTTCTCTCTTTTTATCTCTCTCCTCTTTCACCACCTCTCCCCACTATTTTTCACATTTTATAGACAGACATCTATAAATGATAGATAGATGCGTGTATATATATATATATGTGTGTGTGTGTGTATGTATGTATGTATGTATGTATACACATATCCCTGTAGATGAGGTACCATTCCATGATTTGGGCTTCCCTCAAAAGGGAACTGAGCTTAGGACTGCTAGAAAAGCAATATCTAACATTTGGATGAATCCTACTTTATTTGGGATCTGGCATATGCTCTAAGGTTTTAGACTCTTTCTGGGAAGGAAACTCATCTAGAACTGCTAGAAAATCCCTTCTCACCAAACCTACCATGTATAAATAGCTCATTATAACAGACTGCAAAGTCTGGGTCCTTTGCTTCTCCACTTGATGTCTTCAATCTCTTCTTTCTGCTCCTCTAAAAGCAGGGGGAATATGTGCATGGCTCTCTTCTCTCTCTACTAGAGGCAAGGGAGATGCCTATTCTCTTAATAGAAGGTTGAAATCCTGACAAAAATCCTTTTTAAAAATCCCATGAGACAACTGCTGAGCCTGAAGTTGCCCAAAATATTCCTCTGCTCTGGCTAGAAGGCTATATTCCAGGATATCCTAGGAAATCTCCCACCTCTAAATATTTTTCTTATAGGAAAGTTCAGGAACTCTCTACTCAGGTCATGTAGGCAAGTATGTCACCCTCTCCATGTATTTATGTCAGTCATTAAAGACTTAGTTGGGAAGGAATTCTTCCTCCCCACCCCAATCTAAACACACATATGTCGATCCTGTACTCTCAGGATATATCTAGAAGAAGAATGGAAAGAAGAATGAGAAAAGGATGAAAGTTGTCTATTGGCCCCTTTTCAGATCAGCCTAAGAGATGACTCCTCTCACAAAAGTCTGAGCCAATAAATTCATCTCAAAGATAGCTACCATCAGTCAATCTTTAGCCAAAATCAATAGATGTCCAAACTACTGCGTCTGAGAAACTACCTTGGTCAACCCCCTGTACAAAGTCCTCTCTGGTAGACCCTGTTCTGTTCCTCAAGATCAGCTCCAAGGATTCGAGAGTCATCCTCATCCCCATCAGCCTCTTCCAGAACTTCTGCTTCCAGCTCCAGGGACAATCCAAGTTTGCTCTCTCATCAAAATCTTTATGGGATTTGGCAGTTGTCATTGTCTCCCGCCGCTTCTGATGCTCTACAGCTTTTGGAACACATGGTAAATTGGAGACACAAGAGAGTTTTTTCCCATTACTCCAAGTTCTCCTAGCTCTTTTCACATTCTAAATTATCTTATCTTTCTCCTTAAAGAGTAAGATAATGCATCATGGAGTTAAGAGTCACAAAGGACCTTAGGTATCATTTAACCCAAGACTTAATTTTCTAGAGGAAGAAACTGAAAGTAGAGAAAATTAAGTGACTTGCTCAAGGTCACTAGTTAATAAGTAGCAGAGCCAGGATTTGCCTCCAGACTTTCTCAGTTCAGTTCATATCCTTTCCCCAATACATGCATTCTATGTATACTAAGTCTTCTGTGACCAGATCTTCAAACGTGGTGTGACATCTATTTTCTGACCTTTTTATTCATAATCTATCCATGGAAACTAACAACTCAGTTCTCAGTTTTATATCTGTGACCTTAAAAAAGTTTTAAGATTTTATCCTCCTCAAAAACAGGAATACATGCAGACAATAGAACAGCATGCTGCAGATAAGAATAAAGAAAGAAAATATCCTTAATAACCCTGCACCCTCCTTCCCCACCATTGAAGATGCTTTAAAGGCTTCCATAAAGCATATTTCAGTCACTTGAAATGATAGTTTTCCAGCAGTGATAACAATGCTCTGATGAGGATAAGTAAGCATCCTACTCAGTGTCTCATCAGTGACTCACCATTCGTATTCTGATAATAGGCTTCCAACAGACAACTTCTCTTCCAGATTCCTGCAGGACCAAAACTACCTGGAAAGAAGGAAAAGTTTTCAGGTGCATGTATTTCCTGAGTCCCTTCACGAATAGAAGAAACCTGAGTTTTAAAGCACTATTTCCAAAGGTATATTATCCCCACTGAGTGTGCTTTTTCTGCCCTAAACAAACTAGGTAGTTATATAACTCCTAACTCAAAGTAAATATGAACTGATTGGATGCAGTGCCACACTCCAAATTGGTTTCTATGCAAATGAGATGGTGGGTATATGTCAATGGGAGGATAGGAGTTGGAAATGTTTTCTGTTAAAAGTGGTATCTAGGGGGCGGAGTCAAGATGGTGGAATAGAAAGACGCATGTATACGAGCTCCAAACCCACAGCCCATAGATTTCATGCAAGAAGAGCTCCCCAGAAGTTCTGGATCACTGCAGGGTGCGCAGAAACAGAGTGGAAGAGATTTGCATTCCAGAGAGCCCTGGAGAGCCGTCCCCAGGGTCCGTCGCACCCCAGAAAGCAGACCCCACCCCAGCGCTGCCCTGACCACAGCCCCAGAGAAGCTGATCCAAGCAGTCTTCAGGGACAGAACCTCCGGCAGCCTGGAAGGGCCCTCCGCCCACAGACTCTACAGGTCAGTGAGAGACACGCCTGGGCTGGCCAAGAGGGGAGCGGGGTGTCTCCGTGGCTCGGGTCCCCTCGGGAGGAAGCAGCAGAGGCAGAGGCAGGGGCAGGAAGCAGCAGAGGTAGAGGTGGCGTGGCTGCGGAGGCAGCAGCCCGGGACTCCCCCAGCAGCAGGCAGGATCTTCATTACTGAAGGTCTCTGCATAAAGCCCCTGAGGGACCTGAGCCTGGAAGACGGCCCTGCCCCACCTGCTCCATTTCTGAAGGTCTCTGCATAAAGCCCCTGAGGGAACTGAGCCTGGGAGGCAGCCCTGCCCCCACCCCAGCACCAGAAATAAAGCTCACATTGAATAGCAGCCACGCCTGCCACGGAAAGCCCATTTGAATCTCAGACCCCAAGCACTAGCTGGGCGGATCTAGGAGGGGGTGGACAGGAATCTCAGAAGTCAAGTAACTGGCTGGGAAAATGCCTAGAAAAGGGAAGAAAAATAAGACTATAGAGAGTTTTTTTGAACAGATGCAGATGATCCCGACTTTCGGATCTGACGACGACAAGGACATATTCTTGCCATCAGGGAAAGATGTGGAGGGCGGGGCCTCGGTACCCCAGACATCCCAGGGGGATGTCAGGTGGGCTCAGGCCTTGGAAGAGCTCAAAAAGGATTTTGAAAAGCAAGTTAGACAGGTGGAGGAAAAACTGGGAAGAGAAATGAGAGAGATGCAAGAAAAGTATGAAAAACGGATTAATACCTTGGTAAAGGAGACCCAAAAAAATGCTGAAGAAAATAACACCTTGAAAAATAGGCTCACTCAATTGGCAAAAGAGGTTCAAAAAGCCAAGGAGGAGAAGAATGCTTTCAAAAGCAGAATTAGACAAATGGAAAAAGAGGTTCAAAAGCTCACTGAAGAGAATAGTTCTCTCAAAATTAGAATGGAACAGATGGAATCTAACGACTTCACGAGAAACCAGGAAATCACCAAACAAAACCAAAAGAATGAAAAAATGGAAGAGAATGTGAAATATCTCATGGGAAAAACAACTGACCTGGAAAATAGATCCAGGAGAGACAATTTAAAAATTATGGGACTACCTGAAAGTCATGATCAAAAAAGGAGCCTAGATATCATCTTCCATGAAATTATCAAGGAAAACTGCCCTGACATTCTAGAACCAGAGGGCAAAATAAGTATTGAAAGAATTCATCGATCACCACCTGAAAGAAATCCAAAAAGAGAAACTCTTAGGAACATTATGGCCAAATTCCAGAACTCCCAGCTCAAGGAGAAAATCTTACAAGCAGCTACAAAGAAACAATTCCAGTATTGTGGAAATACAATCAGGATAACTCAAGATCTAGCAGTTTCTACATTAAGGGATCGAAGGGCGTGGAATAGGATATTCCAGAAGTCAAAGGAACTAGAACTCAAACCAAGAATCACCTACCCAGCAAAACTGAGTATAATACTTCAGGGGAAAATAAGGTCTTTCAATGAAACAGAGGAATTTCAAACATTCTTGATGAAAAGACCAGAGCTGAAAAGAAAATTTCACTTTCAAACACAAGAATGAGAAGAAGCATGAAAAAGTAAACCGCAAAGAGAAGTCTTAAGGGACTTACCAAAAGTGAACTGTTTACATTCCTACATGGAAAGACAATATTTGTAACTCTTAAAACTCTTCAGTATCTGGGTAGTTGGTGGAACCACACACACACGTACACGCATGGACGCACACACACATACACACATGCACATACATACAAAGACAGAGAGCACAGAGTGAATTGAATAGGATGGGACCATATCTTAAAAGAAATTAAGGTAAATGGTGAGAGAGAAATGTAGTGGGAGGAAAGAGGGTGAAATGGAATGGGGTAATTATATGTCATTTAAGAGGCAAGTAGGAGACTTTTTAGTGGAGGGAAAAAGAGGAGAGCTGAGAAAAAAAAAACCAAGAAGTTTACCCTCATCACATTTGACTAAAAGAAGGAATAAAATGCACTCTCATTTTGGTATGATAATCTATCTTACAGTATAGGAAAGTGGGGGAGAAGGAGATAAGCAAGGGGGGGATGATAGAAGGGAGGGCAAAGGGAGGAGGGAGCAATTTGAAGTCAACACTCGGGGAGGGACAGGATCAAAAGACAGAAGAGAAACAATGAGGGGAAGGATAGGATGGAGGGTAATTCAGTTAGTCTTACACAACACGACTATCATGGAAGTCATTTGCAAAACTACACAGATATGGCCTATATTGAATTGCCTGCCTTCCCAAAGGGAATGGGTGGGGAGGGAAGGATAGGGAGAATTTGGAACTCAAAGTTTTAGGAACAACTGTCTAGTATTGTTGTTGCTACTAGGAAAGAAGACATACAGTTAATGAGGAATAGAAAGTCATCTGGCCCTACAGGAGAAAAGAGAAGATGGGGACAAGAGAAGGGAGGGATGACAGAAGAGAGGGCAGATTGGAGATAGGAAAAATTAGATTGCTTGGTGTATTGGGGTGGGGGGAGGGGAGAAAAGGGGAGAAAATTTGGAACCCAAAATTTTGTGAAAACGAATGTAAAAAGTTAAATAAATAAATAAATATTAAAAAAAATAAAAAGAAAAAAAAAGTAGTATCTACCTAAAAACATTAGGCTCTCCTCAGAGAGCTCTTTCTCTTTCCTTCTCCCTTGTGTCCCAAAGTGAAGCTTCCCTGAGTTGCCTTAAAGGAGAAGACCCCAGTAATTTACTTGGGAAGCCAATAACAATTTGCTACAAGTAGATGGAAGCGACTTTCTTACCTCAGTGAGTCTGTGACCTCATTGACATTGACATTGTGACCTCTGGAAATATCTGGAGGAACCTGCCTATAATGTAGGACTGCTCTCCTTGTCCTCCCTATAGGTCCACTAAAGATGCATCACCCAATGTGTCAGGGGTGTGGAGATGCTTACTGTAGTTCTCTTGACATTACTTGGATAACAGTGAAATACAAGGGCTATACATTAGATTTCTATCACCTGGGCAAGCCACCTAATCTCTCTCAGCCTCAATTTCCTCAAATGTAAAAGAGATATAATAATAGTATCTATTTATCTATTCCCTCCCCCCAAATTGTTGTGAGGATAAAGTGATGTAATATCTGCAAAATGCTTTGCAAACTTTAAGGTGATATATATAGATAGATAGATAGATAGATAGATAGATAGATAGATAGATAGATAGATAGATACGTTAATACATTTATTCGTTTATTACAATTTAATACATGGTATTAATGGTATAAATTCATGATTGACCCATTTATTTTTCCTGATATCTATTTCTCTGAGTACATTCCTTACACAAATTTTCCTGCACAATTTCTCATTTGTGGAAGAAAATTATGAATGAACAGTCTACCAATACCAGTGGTCACTTGTCTTTGTTAACTATTTGCAAATAGAGTAAATGTTTCACAAATGAATATCCAGCAAAAAGAATAATGCATTGCCTCATGCAGTAGAAAGGGGATTGAATTTAGAATCAGAAATAACTGACCACAAACCTCAACTCTGGCACGAACAAGCTTTGCATCCTTTTTCTTTTCTTCTCTGGGCCTCATAGAATTTGACAACTGGAAAATTCCTCTTCTAGTTGAAATATTACGTAAAAGAAATCCCCACCCCAGCAAGCCGAAGAAATGGGCAGTCAGTCCAAGTTTGATGACCTCCAAGGAAGGGAAGCTCACCACCTTTTGAGGCTGTCCTTCCACTTTGGTACAACAAAGTTTTCCCTGACATCAAAATTAAAATTGCCTCTGTTGTGATTCTACCTGTTGTTTCTGGTTCTGCCCTCTGGTGGCTGAACAAAACAAAGAAGATAATTTGTCTACTTCACCATCCTTTATATACTTGAAGATGTCTTCTGTGGAAGGATGAGCTTGGACTAGATAATCTCTAGGATTCTTTCCAATTCTATTGGCTAATAATAGATCCCAGCCCAAGCCCCATTTGCTCACTGTTTGAGTTTTGATGGCTCAGAGTGAGTGTAAATAGCAATTGTTTTCTGTTCTGGTCAGAAATTCTGAGGGTCTTCCCTCTCCCACACTGATTCTTTTATAAAGGCAAACTAGCCATCTTTTGCTTCAGTTCTTACCTAGCCTTTAATCACTGAATGCGTGTTGCCTCAGACAAACTGAGCCCTGGGGAAAAGACCTTAGCTTAAAAAGGCCAAGGTCTTCCACTACATCCAGGGCCATCAACAGTCATCTTGACCTGTGTCTCACCATAGGATTCTGATAACTCTGGAGGAGACAATGAGGCTGATGACTTTGCACAGCCCTGCCTCTCTTAAATCTAATTCACTTGCAAGTCAAGATATCACCCTCTTGATATAACTGGCCTTCTTCAAGGACAAAAGATGAATAACAACAAAAAATAAATCAATGAATGTAATAGAAGGATGCTAGGAAAATTGGAGAAAACTAGGAATGCAACCCAACCTACATGTGAATAAAAATCTCATTAAACCATCCCTTGGTTGGTTTCACACAATCAATGTGAAAACTGTGAATGATGGGAATCCCATCACCTTCTTAAGTGGTCCTGGGAGACATTGTGTGTGTGTGTGTGTGTGTGTTCATCCTTTGTTGCCAAAGAAGACCATAGCATCAGAGAAATAATGACATGACTTGCGCTTGACTTTGTTTTGAGTGAGGGAAGGCTGTGCAAGTCACCAGCCTCAATGACAAAGTAGAAAGAATCCTGACAATGAAATTAGGATTCAAATCCTACCAAAATGCTTACTACCATGAACAAGTCCTGTTCCCTCTGATCTTCAGTTTCCTCATCTATAAAACAAAGAAGTTAGACTATTGTGTCTCCAAAGTCCTTCTACCTCTAGATTGATGTGCCTATGGACCACAGGGCTTTACCTACTCTTGGCATGAATATGCCTGACTTTCTGACTCTTTCATCTCCTCTAAAGTACAATCCATTCTTGGATATAGATAGATGATTGTTTAAAAATAAGTTTTCTTAAATCAAGTCAAAGCCTTCCTTCAACTTCCACACTCATTATACATGATTCTTTCCTCTAGGCTACATAGAACAAATATAATTTCTCTTCCACATGACACCCCTTCAAGAATTTGAATACAGCCTATCCTGGCTAAGTACCATCAGTTCCTTCAATTAGTGAGTTACTTTCCTTGAGAAATGTTCCAATCAGTACCTCTTCAAAAATTAAGTCCCTACAAAAATGTAAAATACCTTAATAGGAGATGAAATAAAGTTCTTAACCCAATATTGGAAAATGAAATTAAACAAGACATAAATGGACTACCAAAAGAGGAAAAAATATAGTCTAGATGGATTTATAAAAAAATTATCAAATATTTAAAATCAATTCATTCCTATGCTACAAAAGAATTAATCTCAAAAATTGAAAAAGAAAACATTCTATCAAGCTCTCTCTTTTTTTTTGAGGTAAATATACTCCTAATACTAAAATCAGGGAGGGCTGAAGCAAAGAAAAAGAGCAAGACACCAATATATAAATTAATGTTGATGAAAACTTGTAAAGGAAATCCTAGCAATAAAAGATTGTAAAAATGCATTCAAACATTATTCACTATGACCATGTTGGATTTATACCAGATATGCAAAGATGGCTCAGCAGTAGAAAAACAGTTAATATAATTCATCATGTTATGCAAATACAACCAAAACCAATTATACTAGCAGTAGCAGTATGACAAGAGGAAAATTAAATGCATACTGATAAAATTATGCTGTTTGCATTTAACATAGTGGCTTACTTTTAAAACCACAGAGAAACTTAATGAGACAATAACTTTTCTTAAAAATTATATAAAGCTGTTGTTTAGTCATTTTAGTTGCGTCCGACTGTTCATGACCTCATCTGGATTTTCTCGGCAAAAATATTGGAGTGGTTTCCTATTTCCTCCTCCAGCTCATTTTACAAATGAAGAAACTGAAGCAAATAAGGTGAAGTGATTGGTCCAGGGTCATACAGTTACTAAGTGTTTGAGATCAGATTTGAACTCAAGTCTTCCTGACTCTAGACCAAGCACTCTATCCACTGTGCTATCTAGCTGTTCATACAAAATAAATGTAAACAAATCATCAGAATTTACATACAGCAATTGCAAAATCCAGGAGAAATCATAGAAATGACAGCATTTCTATATGTGTCCCAAAAGTCTTAGTGCTACTTTAAACTATCTGAATCAAAACATTTGTGGTACCTTGTATAGAAATGATAAAATTCAGGAGAAGATAATATAATGGAAAATCCCATTCAAAATAAAAATAAAGTGCATAAAATTTCTAGTAATCCATCTACCAAGGCACACTCAAAACATATGAATGAATGAATGAATGAATGAATGAATGAATGAATGGATGGATGGATGGATGGATGGATGGATGGATGGATGGATGGATGGATAAATGAAGAAATGAAAAATGATTAAGCATTTACAATGCACTTAGCAGTGTGATTTGGAGTAGGCATTCAAATACGATAAAAAGGACAGTTCTCGCTCAGAGAGCTTATAACCAAATGATAGAAGAAAATATAGAGAGGAGTTGAAAAGTAGGAAGAGGTAGGGAGAATGATAGCTGTGAGGAGAAAATGATGAAGTCCAGGGGTTCAAATCATGTGTAAAGTGGAACATGACTGGGACTCTTTCTGAAATGATGGTCTGGGAAGGCAGTCACTAGTCACTACTCGGGGAAGGAGGCTCTGCAGATTCTTGATGTGGTTGGAGAGGAGGATGAGGAAAAAACGCACCTGGAAAGCTAAGTTATGACTGAAGTGAAGCAAGGCCTCCCCCAAAATAGGGATATGGTCACAGCCAATGAGGAAAGCAGGACTTCAAAGTGGAGGTTTCTCCAGGGTGTCAAGAATGACAATTAATTGAAGAAATATTCATTGCTCATGATTGGGCTTCACAAGTATAATAAAAATGATGCTACTAATTAAAATAATTTGTAGATTTAGTACTACACCCATCATACTGACAAGGGGATATTTTATAGAGCCAGACCCAATCATACTTCCTTTGAAGGAATAAAAGGCCTACAATCTCTAGAAGATAATGGGGGAAAAAGCAATTATGAAAGGGAATCAAAACTGCCAGGCTTCAAATTATACTATAAATCAGTAATTGAGAAAACTATTGGAATAGGTTTAAGAAATCAAATTAAATGAAAAGGAATCATTGGAACAGACTAGATAAATAAGAATCAGAAAAAATCAAAATTAATAACCCGGTGTTTAATAAATGTGAGCATACAAACTATTTTAATATCTCCCTATTTGATAATGACTCACAGAAAAAATGGAAAAGCAATTTATAAGAAAAAAGCCTTGGAGTAGCATTTCAAACTATATAATATAGATTCCTTATAAATGATTAATATATAAATGTCACATCATTTTTTAAATAGAGAAAAATGAATATGTATCTTTCACAGCTATAGATAAGGGGGAAATTATTTTTAATACTCTTCTTTTCCAATTATATGTAAAGATAATTTTAATATTCATTTTTATAAAATTTGAGTTCCAAGTTTTTCTCCCTGTTTCCCCTCCTCTCTTCCTAAGACAGTAAGCAATTAGATAAAGGTTATATATATGCAATCATATAAAACATACTTCCATATTAGTCATGTTGTGAAAGAAGAAATAGACAAAAAGAAAAAAAAACAAAAAAATAAAGTGCAAGTAGTATGCTTCTATCTGCATTGACTCCATCAGTACAGACTCTTGCTGTGGATAGCATTTTTTATCGTGAGCCTTGGATCATTGCATTGTTGAGAAGAACGAAGTTATTCATAGTTGGTCATCACACAATGTTGCTGGTACTGTGTACAATGTTCTCCTGGTTCTGCTCATTGCATTTTGCATCAATTCATATGAGCCCTGTTTTTTCTGAAATTCACCTGCTTGTCATTTCTTATTTCACAACAGCATTCCATTCCACTCATATATCACAATTTGTTCAGTCATTCCCCAGTTGATAGGCACTGATAAGGGGAAAATTCCTAACTAAATTGGGGGAGACACATAAAAAATTCTGATTTTGATGAAATTCTGAATACACAAATTTTTTTTTAAATTGCAGAACAAAATCAAGAGCTAGGATAAGAAAGGAAATGGGTAATGGCAGAGGGGGAATCTTTGCATGAAATATCTCTGAAAAAAGAAATTAACACAAGAATTATGAACAAAAGCCATCCCCCAATGAATGTGGATAGTTAATTTAATTCAATTTAGTTCATCAATTACATAAGCATTTATTATCAATAGTTTTCAAAAGAATTATAACCAATTGACAAATGTATAAAAGACTATTCCAAATCCCTACTAGTAAGAGAAATACACATCAAACAATTCTAAGAATTCACTACACTCCAGGCTAATGGGGGAAGATGAGCAAAGATGGGAATAGCTCATGTTGACGGGGTTGTGGGAAGAGAAGCACATTAATATATTGTTAGTGGATCAACTTGACCCAACTATTTTGGAAAACAATTTGAAACCACATGAAGAAAGTAATTAAAATGAAAACAGAGATCCCACAGTTAGGCATATCTCCTCAAGGAAGTCCAAGATGAAATAAAAGGCCCCATATACCAAAATAATCATGGCAGCACTTTTTGTGGTAGAAATGAGCTGGAAAAAAAGTAGTTAGGGGAATGTCTAAACAAACTGTAGTACGTTAATATAATTTTGAATATCATTGCATTGTATAAAACAATGAAGGTAGGGCGGAGCCAAGATGGCCAAATAACAGCATAGACTTTCTAGAGAGCTCCACCAAGACGAGCCAAATACCTATAAAAAAATGTCTCTAAACCAATTCTGGAGTTGTAGAACCCACAGAATGATGGAGTGAAGCAAATCTCTACCCCAAGACAGTCTTGAAGGTCACAGGAAAGTGTCTATCTTACCATGCTGGGGGCAGGGCACAGTCCAGTGTAGGCTGCAAGTGGAGAGAGGGGACACGAGCAGGCCATGGGGAGACTGAATCTCTCACACCTGTGCTGGTTTCCAGATTTCATTACCATGGTCATGGTCAGTGGGAAAAGCCTGTGGGACCAGTTCAGGAGAGTGGAGTGGTCTGGCCCCAGGACAGCTGAGGACACAGGGGAACCTGAGGCAGTCACAGCAGCAACAGGGCCAGCTTCAGTCACTGCTTCTGGAGCCCACAGATTGTGGAGGAATTGAGCAGCTGACAGTACACCTTCCCACCCCCACTGGAAGTAAGAACTACCTTGACAAACAGCTCAAAAGTCAATTAAATGGCTGGGGAAATGAGCAAACACCAGAAAAAGAATCACAATCTTACTTTGGTGACTAGGAAGACCAGAGCATGCAAACAGAAGAAAACAAAGTCAAAGCTCCTCCATCCAAAGCTTCCAAGAAAAATATGAATTGGTCTCAGGCCATGGAAGAGCTCATAAAGGATTCTGAAAATCAACTTAAGAGAAGTAGAGCAAAAATTAGGAAGAGAAATGAGAGTGTTGTGAGAAAATTATGAAAAATAAGTCAACTAATTGCTAAAGGAGACCCCAAAAACTGCTGAAGAAAATAACACTAAAAAAATAGACTAACACAAGATCCAAAAAGCCAATGAGGAGAAGAATGTCCTTAAAAGCAGAATTGACCAGATGGAAAAGGGGATCCAAAAGCTCACTGAAGAAAATAATTCCTTAAAGATTAGAATGGAGCAGATGAAAGCTGATAACTTTATGAAAAAACAAGAAATTATAAAACAAAACCAAAGGAATGAAAAAATAGCAGACAATGTGAAATATCTCATTGGAAAAACAACTGACCTGGAAAATAGATGCAGGAGAGACAATGTAAAAATTATAAGACTACCTGAAAACCATGATCAAAAAAGAGCCTAGACATGAAGTTATCCAAGAAAATTGCCATTATATTCTAGAACCAGAGGGTAAAATAAATATTGAAAGAATCCACCAATCACCTCCTGAAAGAGATCTGAAAAGAAAAACTCCTAGTAATATTGTAGCCAAATTCCAGAGTTCCCACGTCAAGGAGAAAATTTTGCAAGCAGTCAGAAAGAAACAATTCAAGTATTGTGGAAATACAATCAGGATAACACGAGATCTAGCAGCTTCTAAAATAAGGGCTTGAAATATGATATCCCAGAAGTCAAAGGAACTAGGAGTAAAACCAAGAATCACCTACCCAGAAAACTGAGGATAATACTGTAGGAGAAAAAATGGTCATTCAATGAAATAGAGGACTTTCAAGCATTCTTGATGAAAAGATCAGAGCTGAATAGAAAATGTGACTTTCAAACAAAAGAATCAAGAGAAGCATGAAAAGGTAAACAGGAAAGAGAAATCATAAGGGACTAACTAAAGTTGAATTGTTTACATTCCTACATGGAAAGGTAATATTTGTAACTCTTGAGACTTTTCTCAGTATTTAGGTAGTTGGAGGGATTATATACATATAGACAGAAGAAGGGATAATAACTAAAAAAAATAAAATTAAGGTGTGAGAGAGGAATATATTGGGAGGAGAAAGGGAAACATGGAATGGGGCAAACTATCTCTGATAAAAGAGGCAATAAAAAGCTTTTTCAATGAAGAGGAAAAGGGAGGAGGTGAGAGGGGAAAAAGTGAAGCTTACTTCCATCACATTTGGCTTAAGGAGGGAATAACATGCCCACTCAAATTGGTTGAAAATCTATCTTACGCTACAGGAAAGTAGAGGAGAAGGGGATAAGTGGGGTGTAGGGAAGATGATAGAAGGGAGGACAAATGGGAGGAGGGGGCAATTAGAAGTAAACACTTTTGAGGAAGGACAAATAGAATAGAAAATAGAATAAAGGGCGGGGCAGGATAGGATGGAGGGAAATATAGTTAGTCTTTCACCACATGACTTTTATGGAAGTCTTTTGCATAACTACACTATACTGAATTGCTTGCCTTCTCAGTGGGGATGGGTGGGGAAGGAAGAAGGGAGAAAAGTTGGAACTCAAAGTTTTAAAAACAAATGTTAAAAATTGTTTTTACATGCAACTAGGAAATAAGAAATATAGGTAATAGGGTATAAAAATCCATCTTGCCCTATAGGAAAATGGAGAAGATGGGGATAAGGGAAGGGATGAGTATGATAGAAGGGAAGGCACATTAAGGGAAGGGGTAATCAGAATGCATAGTGTCTTGGGGAGGAGATGGGAAGAAAATTTGGAATTTCCACAAAATCTTGTGGAAATGAATGTCAAAAACTAAAAATAAATAAATTAACTTTTAAAAAACAATGAAGGTAGAGAATTTAGAGGTGTGTGATGATCTGTATGAACTGATACAGAGTGAAATAGTAAGAGTCAAAAAGTGTAAATAGAAATAAAATCAAAACTGAAATTGTAAGTAACGTTGATCCTAGAGAGGAGTTCAGTAAATATCGCTTCTTCATTGTAGAGATGGGGAACAGTGTGTGTGAAATGTTACAAGTGCTCTCAAGCATAGTCGATGTGTTCATTAATTTTGTTGAGCTGGTTTTTTCTTCTTTTAAATCTTTGTTTAAAGAGAAAGCACAGTAGGTTGGAAAGAAGAGTACGCTTTGAGATTAATACGCTCATATGTGTACGTGCGCATAGGTACGTTTATGTAGATGCGCATCTCTGCTTCAATCGCGTTCCTCTCTCGTAGAAGACTCAGAAGTGAAATAACCATAAAATTGTCCTCCAAAACACTGATCTATGGTTGTAACCCTTATCAGCATTTCCTTATCACCTATTCTAGAGAATCCAAGGATGAGTTGGAAAAATACATTGGTGCTCAAAATGAGAAAGGGGGATAACCGATATCATTTTTTCTTATTTCACTTAGAGGCTTAAGAAAGACGATTTAGTCATAATTTTTACTCATCTACTAAAACAATATCAAGTATTTTTCAGATCATTATAAAAAGACTGTTGTTGCTTGTCGTTTGTTCGCAAAGAGGACCATGACATCAGGAAGATGATGCCTTGACGTGCAAGTGAATTGGATTTAAGTGAGGAAGGGCTGTGCAAAGTCACCAGCTCACTTACTCCTCCTGAGTCATCTGGGTCCAGTGGCCAGATATAGATCAGGATAACCAGAGATGGACCCCCTCATAAAAAGAAATGAGATAACAACCTACTTTATTATCTTTTCCTTGCAGCCATGAGAATATATGAGCCATGAGAAACAGTCTCTGTGATTCACCAGTCACAGGGTCAAACTTCCAACCTCAAGTGCCAGACATGGTTTCCCACCCATTCAAACTCTCCCAGACTGAAGCCCCAAGCTATTTTATAGGAAGTGCCCCAGCATGTCAAAGTCTCTTCTCAGTCCTCATCCTTCTTGACTTGTCTTTGAGTGGATTGCCTTCTTCTCCTGGATGCTCTGTCCTTGTTAGGTTTTCATGACACTGTTTTGACATTGTCCCCTAATCTGACTGTTTCTTCTTAGTCCCCTTTCCTAGATCATCACCCATATCGCACCCCCTAAATCCAGGTGTGCCCCATGCTCTTTCCCAATATGACCTCATCAGTTCCCATGGACTCATCTCTACATAGATGATTTCCAGATCTATATGCCCAACCTTTGCCTCTCACCAACTGCCTATTGGACATTTTGAACTAGAAGTCCAGTAGGTGTTTAAACTCAAAATGTCCAAAACAAAATGTATTCTTTTTCCCCAAAAAACACTTCCCCATCTGAACTTTACTCTCTTTGCTGAGGGTACCACCATTCTTCCAATCACACTAGTTCATAAGCCCAGTGTTATCCTTTTCTCCTCACTTTCCTTCACCCCATATATTCAAACAGTTGCCAAACCACCTTGCTTCTATCTTCATTCTTTTCACATTCATCCTTCTCCTTCTAGTCACAAAACCAACACACTAGTTTGGGCTGCCCTCACCTCTCACTTGGACTATTTTAACAGGCTCCTAACTGTTCCATATGCCTCAAATGACTCTCTGGGGTTCGTTCCCCTTTGAGCTGTCATAGTAATCATCTCTAAAACACAGATCTGGCCTTTTCACACGCACATGCACACACACACACACACACCAGTTTAATAAACTTAAATGGTTCCTTGTTACCCCTAAGATCTTAGAGAAATTTCTGTTGGACAATTAAAGCCCCTCACAACCTGGCCCCAATCTGCATTTTCAGGCTTGTTATATTTCATGTCCCTGCACCCACTCTATGGTCTGAGAAAATTGACTCTCTTGCTTGCAAAGTACCCTTCATCTCCTATCTCCATGCTTTGCATAGACATAGACTATTCCCTGTACCTAGAATGAAACCCCTATTCACTCTACCATGTAGAAGCCTTTTCATATCTTATATAAATTACCACTTTCAGTATGAGGCTTTTCCTGATCACCCCTCTCAGCAAGCTAGAGTCTCCCAGACTCAAATTACTTGTATTCCTTTCAAAAACATATACATATATGTGTGTATATATATATACATGTACATATATATACTCATGTGTGTGCATGTTGTACATGTAGTCTTCCCTTTAAGTTCCTTGAGGGTGGAATTGTTTCATTTCTGTCTTTGTAACCCCAAAGCCTTGAAAACAGGAGGCACCGAATCAAGGTTTGTTGAACTGCATTAAGGCAGTATGCTGTCATCAAAAGAGAATAACATTTGGAGTAAAGAGACTATATTCATATCTTGGTTCTAACACTTCCTGGTTCATAAACAAGTCACCCAGTCTCTCCCCTCAGTTTCTTTATCCTCAGTTTTTCTTTATATTATACATATAATCTTTGCATTGCCTACCTCTCAGGATTGCTGTAAGTTTGTTATTGTTGAGACATAAAATTCTGGAGTACATGCATTCAGCAATCTTGCCACTAGGTGGTACAGTAGGTAGAACACCGGACCTGGAGTCAGAAAGACCTTGGCTCAAATCTCACTTCAGATACTCACTAGCTGTAGTTCCAATCTGGCCTCAGGCACTTATTAGCTGTGTGATCCCGCAAAATCACTTAACCCTGTTTGCCTCAGTTTCCTTATTTGTAAAATGAACTGGAGAAGGACATGACAAACTGCTCTAGTGTCTTTGCCACAGAAACCCCAAATGGAGTCATGAAGAGTTGAACACAACTGAACTACGACGACAACCATCCACTCTTTTATGCTCTCAAAAAAATCCAAGATTTCTCAGATTTATCAGTCTACAGAACCATTTTCCATAAATAAAATTCTGACAGTAAGAAGACAAATGATCACAATAAAAAGGGGCAAGGTAGCTATAGAAATAAATGTGATTGTAAAAATGTAAGCTAAGGAACCAAAACAATACAAAACAAAAGCAAGTTCTCTGATAAAGGTTTGCCTAACCAAGATCTGGAGGGAACTGATGAAAATATGGAAAAGCAAGAATCAGTTCCCAATAAATCAAAATCAGTTCCCAATCAATCAAAGGATAGGAACAGACAGTTCGCAAATGAAGAAAATGAACTATCAACAACCAGATAAAAAAATGCTCCATATCACTAATAATAAATGCAATACAAATTAAAACTCTAGGTCAACAAGCACTCATTGAACAGTGAATATGTTCTAGGCACTATGACAAAAATACTTGGGTTACTTGAGGAATACTTGGGATGACTATAATGATGTAAGATGTAAATACAAACTTTTTTTAAAGAGAAAAAAGGTAAGAAGGAGTCAGGTTGTGGAAGACTTTAAATTCTAAGCTTTAAACTTTCTATTTTATACTTGAAGTAATAAGAATATACAGGGGGGTGACCTAGCTAGATCTATGCTTTAAGAAAACCAGTTTGGTGGCTGAGTGGAGTCTGGATGGGCATGGGAAATACTTGAGGCAAGGAACACAGTTAGAAGGCTACTGGAAAACAATTCGGAAGTCCACTGAAAAATTCACTAAGCACTACTACTAGGCTTACACCCTAAAGAGGCAAAACAAAGAGGGAAAGGACTCATATATACAAGAATATTTTTAAAAAACACTTTTTCATTGTGGCAAAGAACTAGAAACTAATGAGATGGCCATCCCTTTGAGAGTAGTGGAACAAAAATGTGTGAATATGATGGAATATTATTGTACTGTAAGAAATGAAATGAATATGGACAAAGAAAACTAAAGATAATTGGGTGAATTAATATAAGGTGAAGGGAGTAGAGCCTAGAGAACAGTTTATATTACAATTTCAGCATTGTAATGGAAGTTATAATAGAAAATGACTGTGAAAGACTTAAGAACAAGGGTCAGCATCATGACCAGTCATCACTCCGGGAGACAGAAGATAAGCCAAGCTTCCCACCTCTTGAGTAAGATATGATAGACTAGAAGTTCAGAATGAGATATGCATTTACAATCCAGTCAATGGTTGAATTGGTTTTGCTTGATTATACTTACTTGTTACAAGGAAAGTTCTTTCTATTTTCTTTCTTGGGGGGAGAAAAAGTGGGAGAATGGGAATATAATCACAGTGACAGTACATTAAAAGTGGGGGAAAAAAGATAATCAATGAATCATTAAAATACAAAGAAAAGAGAAGAAAAAAGTTGAAAAGGACAAAGACACATAGAGCAATATTGTAACTGTCACGTTTAAGTTGAATTGTATAAAAGAAAAGCAAAACAATAGCATGTGATAACTTATGGTTGCCTCACTTTCCTCAACTGTAAAATAAGGTCATTGGATGTGAAGGCCTCTTAAGCCCCATACAGCTCTAAATCTATGATCCCAAAGAATGAGTTTTGAAGGAGTGTGCTTTCTGCCTTTGAGTTAATGGAATAATGTTAACAAATTAGAAAGAGGAATGGGATGACTAGGCTCAAATTTAATTTTCACTTTCCCTGTGAAAATGAAT
The DNA here is from genome assembly GCA_023548195.1 of Bettongia penicillata ogilbyi. Lineage (NCBI taxonomy): Eukaryota > Metazoa > Chordata > Mammalia > Diprotodontia > Potoroidae > Bettongia > Bettongia penicillata. The sequence continues at coordinate 2,118,874 of JAJHZJ010000696.1, read as the reverse complement.
AAATTTCAAAGTGAGAAAGGCAGTACAAATGTAATCAATGTAAAATTGAAGTCTGAGATATATGGGGAGATAATGAGAGCATTAAGATGCTTTCAAATGGCTGCAGGTCTACAGGTCAAGATAAAATTCATGCCCAAGTGCAGAGAAATATTATGTGACTACTGTCGGAGGATTTGCTCAGTTATTTCCACAGGAAATGTGTCTAGAGGGGGAAATATCTCAATTTTCCAACGAGTGAAAAAATACCCCTTTAGCCTGAAGTCAATACCCAGGAAAAAATTCAAAGTGGGTTATTTGCAAGCATTCACGCAAGGTGCAGGTAGCCATCAGAACACAGTCCAGCACAATCTCCCTAAGGACAAGACATGACAAACTAAACCTGATTCCGTTTTTCGGGTGTGATCAGAATCATCTGATGCTGCCGTGTGTTTCATTAATTACAAGGTGAGTCACCTCAGAATACAACTAAGTTTGAAATAAAAATTCTGGAATTGAGTTGTCTGGGGTTGTCTGAGCGATCCCAAACAGGAATTTATTCTGTCTGAAGCAAACGGCCGTAACTAGCCCTTCAACTAGACAGCTAAGTCTGCAGAGCCCTTCTCCCTTGGCACATACAGTGAGCCAGTCAGTCAGCAAGCACCGTAATTATTATTAATAGTGACAATAATAGCATTTATATGGCACTTTTGAAGATTTGCAAAGCCCTTTATATGCGCTAGCTCATTCAATCTTCACAACAATCTTGCGAGGTATCCCCATTTTGCAGATGAGAAAACTGGGGCACAGAAGAGTTAAGTGACTTGTCCAGGGTTATAACACCACTAAGTGTCTGAGGAAGGATTTAAATTCAAGTCTTCCTGATTCCAGGTCCTGTCCTTGATCCATTGAACTACTTAGCTACTTAATATGAGTAAGTATTAAACACATTCTACATACCGGGCCCTATGCCAAGCAACTATATACTTTCACAATCTACAGAGTACAGTAAAAATGGAAGGCAATCTCAGAGGGAAAAGACTAGCTTCTGGGGGACCAGGGAAGGTCTCTTAACTGAAGGTGAGATTTGAGCTGAATCTTGGAGGGAGCTAGGGAAGCCAGGAAGCAGAAGGAAGAAAGGAGACCATTCTAGGCATGGAGTAAAGACAGTAGAAAGACACATGGTGGGGAGATGTATGGTGGCGTTTGAGGCCAATGGAGTGCACAGATGGAGGGAGGCTCATCCAATGGAAGAAGACTGGAAAGTAGGAAGGGGACACATTATCAATGGCATCATAGAGGCCAAACAGAAGCTTATTTTTTGATCCAGCAAGCAGAAAGGAACCATTGGAGCTTGTTGTGTTTGTATTGAGGGAGATGTATGACATGATCAGAGCTATGCCTTCTTTCTCCCCATCTGTTGGATTCTCTGATTTTACCCATTCTGTAAAACTCAACTCAAAAGGCACCTCCTCCAGCCAGCCTTCTCTGATCTCCCCAGTTAATAACGGACCTCTAACAGCTCTGGGTTTTGTCATTCTCTGATACACTTACACAATGGGAAGAGTGGTAGGGACTGGAGACCTGGGATTTCATTGGCATATTGAACTCCCAAATGAGGAAATTCCTGCTTCTAATAGAGATCAGCACTTTCTCTGCAATGTAACCTAGAGCACTGGCACAGGGTCCCACAGCCGGTATATGCCAGAGGTGAGATTTGAACTTATTCTTCCTGAAGCCTGCAAGACCAGTTCTATTCATTACACCACACTGCCTCATGGACCATGTAAATTTTTAAAATTTTATCTTTAATTTATGAAATAAAACAAGCATCCCCATATCATAGTACTAAAAAGATGATTGTACATGAAACTGCAAATCAGCTTTGTACAACTTGCTATACCTTTCAAATATACAAAATTATTATGTAAATGCTTTTTCTTCTCTCCCTCAGTCTGAGAGATGGCTACCAACAGGTGCAAATGTGTGTATATTATGTATGTATATGTATATGTATGTATGTATGTAAAATTATCCTATACATACTTCTACCTATCAGTTTTTTCTCTGCATACAGATAAGTATCTTTCTCCATATATCTTTATAGTTAATTTAGGCATTTATAATCAACAAAATAACTTATTCACTCAGTTGTTCTTAAAACAATATTGCCAAACCATGTAATTTTGCATGTAAATGGCTAAATTTGAATTTTCTCATATACTTACAAGAAGCATATTCCTCTCCTCAAAGTCTAGCACATTTCTCTGTATGTGGTAAGTGTTTAATAAATATTTATCATTTTCTTCAGATTCAGAAGCTGAAGAAAAACTCTAGCTTCGATATTCAAAATGACAATCCCTGAGAATGTAATTAAATTTGACATATCACTTAAACCAATGTAAGCAGTTAACAACTGACTCACAGCAAACCCAACTGCTTCTTTCCTTTGTATTTTTGGATTTTTTCCTTTCATGAAATACCAAATCTGAATTGCCAACTGCCCTCAGAACATTCCCTCCCCCATCCTTACCCTCCATGATGTCTCATGGTCACTTTAAACTCATCATGTACCATGTTTGTCATTGCCTCGCTCCCCTAACAGACTGAAAGTTATCATTCATAGTTTGTATGTCTCCCAGAGTCCAAAACAGTGCTCTGCTCACAAATGGTGTTTAGTTTGTTTGTTATTGAGTGATTCAGTATTTGGCAGACTAGGTTTTGAAAAAAAGAAAGAATAAAATGTTCCCTGCTTGTGTAAACATAACAGTGTAGAAATGAAACTTTGATTTTTGAAGGTTTAAGTAAACTTTGTAAACCACTTTCTTTGTGAGAGTTGATAGAACATTGCTTGCCCTTAGATCCACCTCCCACTTCCTCCCCACCCAAAAGAAAATAATGAAATCTCCATCCCTCTAAATCTTTTGTGTCAAACTGGCTTGAAGACAGTAATTGAATCATAGAATGTCAGAGCTAAAAGACACATGAGGGATCTAGTGCAATGCCCTCATTTAAAGAGAGGAGAAAACTGAGACCCAGAGGAAAAAATGGATTTTTCCAAGGTCAGAGACTTAGTGGCAGAGTCTAGATTAGAATTTGAAGTAAATTCAATAGAATAGGAGGAGAGGAACAGAGAGAAATAGCACAACTTTGTCAACAAGTGTCCAGGTCAAACCTCAGTGACTGAGAAGATATTAGATTTCATGTGGGATCCTAAGCATTGGAAGTGGAAGAGATATTAGAGGTAATCAAAGAAAAACAACAAGAGAAAAAGTAAATATAATTTGAGGAGAACATGAATATAAAGGATTAAGGACCTGAAGACATAGATTTAAGAAGGAAAAATAGGACAATTGACAAGACAAGGCCCAGCAGTAATGATAACACCTTCTATCTAAAAAAGCTCTTTGAGAAGGCTGTGGTTTATGTATCTCTGGTTCTTAGAATCAAAATAAGAAAAACAAGCTAATTTATGTTTACAATGACTATAACTGGTTTAAAAACTTGACTGTGCCTCCATTTCTGAATGGCATTTTATAGATTAAATTATTCCAATTTTTTAAAATTTTTTTATAGGTAAAGAAACTGGCCCAGAAAGGAGAAGACATTGGCCTGAGGTCACCTAAGTATAAGGAAAAGAATTGTATTGGATACAAGTCTATCTCTGAAGTTTACACAGTGTGAAGCATTAGGAATGGCTTTGGACTGTCTTGATGCCATTTTCTCCGTGCTCTACCCTGTCTTTGCCCCTATCATTCATATGGTCTAGAAAATGCCCTGTTGATCCCTCATCTTCTTTTTGAAGATTTATTTCCTCCATGACACTTTTCTTTTTTCTTTTTTATTTATGGAATAAAACAAGTATTTCTATAATATGTTGCTTTTTTTTAAAAAGATGATTGCACGCAAAACTGCAAATCTATTATGTACAACTTACTATTTCTATTAAATATGTAGTAAAATTATCATGCAAATTTATTTTTCTTCTTCCCCACCACCCTAAAGATGGCTACCATTAGACACAAATATGTGTGTGTGCGTAAAATCATTCTATATATGCTTCTTTTTATCAGTTCTTTCACTAGTCTTTTCCAGACTAGTTCCATTTCCCTCTAGCTCCTTCAGTTTCTCTGTAATCTCCATCTCCAACCTGTCACACAAAATTAGTTTCTAAGTCTTATTAATTCTACCTCCACAATATAATTCCTATTTATACCATTCTCTCACTGATATAGCCACTATCCTAGTTCAGACCCTCATCATATCTATCTTTGTGTAACCCACAGTGTGACTTGGCACAAACCCTGCCTCACACTGACACCTACTGGTTATACTAGAATACTACAACAGCTGCCAAATTCATCTTCCAGCTTAATGCCTCCCTACACCAATTCATTCTGCACAAACTCCACCCTCCCAAAAAAATAATTTTCCTAAAGTATGTGTAGCCACACCACTTCCTGAATGAAGAATCTTTAATGACTCTAGGGTAAAATATAAGCTTATTTAAAATCTTAATTCGTATTCCAGACTAGTTTTCCAGATGTTTCTCATTACTTCCTGTCATATATTCTGTGCTCCAGTCACAGTAGCTTCCATGCCTTTGCACACTCCCTCATACCTGGAATATACTCCCTCTTCATTTCTACCTCACAGAATCCTAGTGTTCCTTCAAGGCTTATGTCATGTCCAAATCCTATGGGAAATCTTTTCTGATCCCCTCAGTTGTTAGTGCTTGCTCTCTTCTCAGATTATTACATATATACTTATCCTTTTATATATTGTTTCCCTCAAATAGAATTTTTAAAGTTTCTTTATTAACAACTATATGAAACATTACTCCAAATCACTAATACTAAGAGTAATGGAGGTCAAAACAACTCTAAGATTTCACTTAACACCCAGCAAATTGGTAAAAAGAGAGAGAGAGAGAGTCCTCAATTCTGTTGGGTTTTTGTTTAGTCATTTTTTAGTTGTGTCTGATTCTTTATGACCCCATTGGGAGCTTTCTTGACAAAGATACCACAGTGGTTTGCCATTTCCTTCTCTAGTTCATTTTTACAGATGAGAAACTGAAGAAAGCAGGACTAAGTGACTTGCCCAGAGTCACACAGCTAGTAAATGTCTGAGGCTGGATTTGAACTCAGGTTTTCTTGATTCTAGGACACCTACTTGACCTCAGTGATGCACAGGCGCTAAAAGACAAGTCATTGATATGCATAATGGTGGAACTGTGACATAGTCCAGCCATTCTGGAAAGCAATATGAAATTATACTCAGAAGGTTATTAAAATATTTGTGACCTAGAAAGTCCACTGTTGGGCTTCTACCCCAAGGAGTCAAAGACAAAAGAGGCCCACTTACACAAACTCTTTATAGCAGCATTTTTGGTCTTAGGATAAAAAGAGAAATTAAATCAATGTCCATCAATTTGGGTATCATGGTAAATTAATAAAACAGAATAGTGTACTGCAAGAAATAATGAATTTGGAGGATTAAGAAATATGGGAAGACAATGCATATGAAATGATAGAGAGTGAAATTAAATGGAGGAGAACCAAGAAAACAGACACAATGACTAGTGGAAATGGGAAGCAGAGATCTTAATGAACAGGCATATCTATAAAGAAAAGATAAAAAATTCAACTCCCTCTCTCTTTTTCATTGATAGAGGACTATGAGTCTGGAATACTGAATATACTATCAGACTTGGCTACTGTGTTGTTTAGTTTTTACCTTGTTTTTACCTGTTTTTTAATTCTTTGTTATAAAGGTTTTTTGTTGTTTTTTTTTTTCTGGGGAGGAGAGGAATAGAAGTCAGAAATGAAAGTGATATAAAAATAAAAGATACCCAGCAAAGAATGTAAGCTTCTTGAAGCCAAAGACTCTTGTTTTTCATTTCTTCTGTGCATCCCTAGCTCTAGCACAGTGCATCATTGTACCTAGTAGGTCTTTTTTTTTCTTTTGAGGGAGGAGGTGAGGCAATTAGGGTTAAGTGACTTGCCCAAGATCACACAGGTAGTAAATGTGTCAAGTGTCTGAGGTCAAATTTGAGCTCAGGTCCTCCGGAACCCAGGGCCAGTGCTCTATTCACTGTGCCACCCAGCTGCTCCTGGTCTTACCAGATATTTGTTGATTTAGGATCTGATTGGCTTCATCCTTCCAACTTCCCTTATATGATTGGTAGCCTGGAATGGTGGAACATTTACTGAATTCAAATAAGTCCAATTCTCAGTTCTATCCACACAAGCTGAGTGATCTGAGATGAGTTGAAACTTCTCAAGGACTTAGAGTAAAAAATATTTGGTTGATCTATCTTGATCAATCACTGTATAGATTCAATAAAATAATATATGTGAGTGATGCCTAACCCAACAACATCCATGAGCCAACTGGTGAGTTTATATAAATGTTTCTTTATAGATACAGATGAGTTTCATCCATAGAAGAATTCTATTCAAGTCCTTTCCAACTCTATGATTCAATGACACACACACAGTTTTAAGTCTAAGGAACCTTGGGTCATCAGATAATGTTGAGGTATTTCTATAACAGAAGCTGAATTGGTATATATAAAAGCCAGCACGTGGAACATGAGAAAAGTTATCACTCCTCATTCCAATTGCCTATGAAGGAGATTTAGGACTTGCTTAGGATAACGTGGTAACTCCATGCTGAAAAGATGTGGCTTTTTAGTATTGATGTGGTAAACCCTGAATAGTCCTTTGATCACCCCCAGTCAAGGAAAAGCATCAGGAAGGTAAGCTTCCATATTAGTTTAAAAAAGAGAGTCTCGGGGCCTTTCACTTCACTTTGCTTGAACTCTCTCCTGGGTCAAGTAGAGCACCCCATCTTTGGACTCCTTGTGAGGAAGTGAAGGGATGAGTTCCCTTCCCAATCCTAACTGCCATTTCAGTGTGGAGCTTGGACTCAACTAGGGGAGCTTATAGTACCTGGACACAGTACTGATGCCTCTGTTTCCTGGATAATTAACCTTAATTCTTAAGGTGGACATATCATCTTGGAAGTTACCTTTAGATTTAAAGAAGTGCAGAAGTCATGGATCCCACCTAGTCAGAGCTGAGGAATGGCATTCAGAGGAATTCCTAGAATACTGCCCCAGCCCCACTTGGAGAAAACAATAACCAGCCAGAGAATGGACCCAAACTAGGTCATTTTACCCACAAATGTCCTGGGAGTTGTATGCACAGTGAGAGTTAGGTTGAAATGTGAAATGCTGGATTGGCAGTACTGCAAACTGTTTTATGTTCTAATGAGATTTAAGCATCAGCTTCTCAGCATATTATAACTGTAGTTATAAGCTATTACTGAAATCCTGTTTTAAGTTTGTTCTTATCAAACAGCCACTTATGAGTGTCCTGTGTTTGGTATTCCTATTGTGTTTAAGAATAAATTACTTTGTCCATAGCTGATCTGCTATACTGCATAGAGTATACTTCATTTTACCACTTTTTGGAGAACTCTTAGATGTAAGCCATAATCTAATCTATTAATAAAATCACCTCAGGTTGCCAGGTCATGGATTTGAGTAGCTGAAAGTATGAGAAAAGGAAGCTTAACTCTTCTCATTAAAATCCAGACTGAACTCATTCCATACCACATGCCTGGGTACAGAATAGATAGTGCTGCAGTACTCTAGGGCCTGGGGTGCCTGGCAGCGCTTCCTCAAGGTTTGACAATTACTTTACAAATGAGAAGAATGAGAATCTATAGCCTTCTGACTCCCGAATGGTTACTGTCACTTAAGCTTGCATCACACTGTACACAGACTATTATAAGCTTATTTATGATTGGTGCTACAAAGTCTATCCTTTCAATTCATTAATAACAAACTGACAGAGCTCCCACTCTGAGACTGAGGTGCTATAGCTAGTGTAGTCTGTATACCCACAAAGAACACCTTAAGCTTTTGGTGGGCGTACCAGTCTAGAGAGGAAGCATTGGACCAGTGGTGTGGAACTCAGCACGATGACCATGGAGGGAATGACCTATGGGGGATTGAGTGTTTCAAGGGAAACATTAAAGTTAATAGACTACAAAAGGGGAAATAAAATATATACAAGGCAGATAGGACTCATCAAAATAATTCAGCCCTTATGAAGTAATCAATAGCTTAGAAAGTGTCCAATTAATATGTTACTGTTTGGTTTCAAGCTTTCCTACTTTCTATTTGTATGATTTTGTGGAAGTTACTTCACTTTCTTGGGTCTCCATTTCTTCTGTTGTACAAATAGTCACGGACTTAGAGCTAAATGGAACATTCAACAGAAGTCTGGTAAATATTTAACAACATACTCTCTTTTCATACACACACACACACAAAGTGTACACAGGACATACATTTCAATTAATCTGCATTCTTATATTTTCTCCTTTACTTTCTTGGGTGTAGACCATCAATAAAACAACCAGTCAAGCTCTGCTTTGTAACATTTCATTACTTCAAAGGCATAAATGCTTTCACTGCAAATTTAACATCAGGGTCTATTGAGCCGTTGAGAGTTGACTCCAGCACACCTATGCAATTTATTTCTACCAACCCCCTTATTTTGCTATTTCTAACCTGACCCAGAACCCCACGCAGCTGTTCCCCAGCCATCTTCAAATCATATTCCTTCAGACATACCATAAACTTTGACCACATCCCACTCCCCACCTCTAACTCTGAGAACTGTAATCATATGGATATTATCGTTCCTGCATAAGATATATCAGTCAGTAGAATTGACTCCACTCACCATTCCTGTCACTACTGTAAACAAAAGATCCCTCCCTAGCCACCCTTCTATATGTATGATGTCTTTCCCTGTTTGAAGGGAGGATTTTTGAAATCAGGAACTGAGTCAATTTTTCTGCACATGGTAAGACTTCCTAAGAGTCTTTTGATTCATTCACAAGGAAACTGAAGTACAAAGAAGCTAAGCACCTTTCCCCAGGACACAAAGGTAAGTAGAACTCAAATTTTAGCCCAGTACTCTAAATCTGAATCCAGTCCTCTTTGGACCAAATTATCCTTAAAGTCACTTCCAGTTCTGTACCTTATAAAATATCATTATCACCATTTTAAAGATGAGCAAACTGAGGCTCAGAAAAGTTAAGTGACTTGCCCAGGGTCACACAGCTACAAATGGCAGAGGCTTCGTCTTCAGCTCTCCTAGGTCTCCTAAATCCAGGTATGTCACCATTTCTAGTTTTTTGTCTTAAATCAACAATTCCCTCCGCTGTTTTCCAGCTAAGTTAAAGAGAAAATGTGTGAGCAGTGCATTCCTGAACAGCATGAGATAAGAGAGGAAAACATTTTTGATTTAAAAATAAATTAATCCTATTGTTGCAAAGGATTAGAATTTAAATTTACTTTGGAGAGTAGGAAGCAGGAGAAAGGAGTAGGGCTCAGGGAGAGGGAGAGGGAAAGATGAAAAAGGACTGAACTGGAGACCAAAAACCTGGGTTTGAATTCTAGTCACTCGTGCTACCTTGGGCAATTCACAAACTCTCTGGGTCTCTTAATGCTAAATGAGTGTAACGATGGTTGAACTCATTCACCCTTAATGGCTCAGGTTCAAGCCTATGATCCTGTAACTAGATTGAAACTGAAAAGATTCTGAAACATCTCAAAACTAATAAGAGCTAATTGTTGTTTTAAAAAAGTCTGCTTGAGTGGTGATCAAGACCCCTTTAAGCCAAGAGCGCCATCCTCTGGACACAAGAAAGACTACAGCCTAGGAGTTTCAGTCAGATTCTTTTTACCTAGGCTCTAGAAATTGAGCTCCTTCGAGATCACCCAGTTCAACTCTCATTTGACAGAGTAGGACTCTGAGGCCCAGAATAGCGTTGTGAATTGCCCCCAGATTAGTAAGCAGTACAAGAGCCATGAGAGTGACGGTGTTGTCCAGACTCCTGTTCTTGCTTTCAACCCAGTCCTCACAACTAGGAAGGTGGATGTTGCGAAGAAAGGGCAATCATCCCCACCAACTGTCCACCAACCGCCATTTGCATGACAGGCAAGCCAGTCCAGCGGAAGCAGCATATCACCCTGGAAGAGAGCTAGGAGGCAAGTTATTATAAGCGAGTCAAGTTACCACCGACTTCTCCCATCTCCCTCCTACCCTAATGGAGACAACCCAGGAACCTGAAGCCAGCAATTTTGGAAGTAGTCATGCTTCTGGTCCAGAGCCCTCAGCCATCCTCCTGGGAAGCAGCCCCCGTGGAGATTCAGCCCGGCCACTGCTCCTTCAGGGGTTTACAGCCACACTAACCAAAGACCCAGGAAGGAGAGCTCTTGCCACCAAATTCCTTGACCCTGTCAAATAGTTGAACATCAGAAACTGATATGATTTTAACAGTGGAAATATCATGAAAGAAGAGGTATTACCATCTGTTTGCAGCTGCCCACTAAGGACCAGGAGACTTTTTCATATAACTTGCAGCTAAGAATGTTGTCTCCTGCATTAGAATATGAGCTCCAGGGGAATAGGGACTGTCTGACTTTTCTATTTATATCACCAGAGCTTAGCCCGGCATTTTGCACATAGTAAATGCTTAACAAATGTACATTCATTCAGTCCTGTTTCAGAAGTCCAGGTCCAGAATGGCAGCTAAAAAGGTATATTTGTGGTACTATCAACAAATGCCCATCTTGGTTGATTTATATAGGTTTTGGTCATGAAAGTTAGAAGGTAAGTACATTATCAGGAAGGTGTTCTTTCATGTGTAAATATGATGTCCTTTAGGAGCAGCTAAGTGGTGCAGTGGATAGAGAACCAGTGCAGGAGTCAGAAGGACCTGAGTTCAAATCTCAGACACTTGACACTCACTGGCTGTGTAACATTGGGCAAGTCACTTAACCCCAATTGCCTCATCTTGGGTCATCTCCAGTCATCCTGATGAATATCTAGTCACACGATTCAGATGGCTCTGGAGAAGAAGTGAGGCTGATGACCCACACAGCCCTCCCTCACTCAAAACAAAGTCAAGTGCAAGTCATGTCATCATTTCTCTGATGGTATGGTATTCTTCAACAACAAAGGATGAATACATGATGTCCTTTTAAATTAAGAAAAAAGAATATTTCTATGGTGCCGTAAGCTTCATGGGCACCTAGGTGGTGCCATAGTGCATAGAACATCAGGACTGAACTCAAGGAGACTAATCCTCCAGAGTTCAAAGCTGGCCTCAGATACTAAGTAGCTGGGTGACCCCATGCAAGTCACTTCACCCTGTTTGCCTCAGTTTCCTCACCTGTAAAAATGAGCTGGAGAAGAACATGGGAAACCACTTCAGCATCTTTGCCAAGAAAATCTCAAATGGGTCATGAAGAGTCAGACACAACTGAACAACAGCTATAAATATAGATAAAGTCTTAAATTCTTACTTACTTTATGCTACATACTGTGCTAATAGTAGTTCTTGTTTAAGAACAAGCTCCTTCCCCCAAGGCAAACATGATTCTAGGACTGTGACAGTGCCTTCATTTGCCTGTGCCTTGGTTGCACTAGATAACTTCTCATGTTCTGTCCAGTTCTAAATATGTGACTCTGTAGTCACACAAATAGTCATGACAGACCCAGGTCCTTCCTCTAAAACCGAATCCAGCTTTTCTTTTTTAGACCCCACCATACCAGGGAACAGACTACAGGGGAGTGTAGAAAATGAGAGAGAATGAGCCCAAAGTGTGTTTATCTTATGAGACATTTTGCAAATCAAACTTCCAATAATATGCCCCTCCTTTTTCCTAAAGTTTTTTCGTGTCATGGATCCCTTTGGGTAAGCTGGTGAAGCCTGTGGACCCCTTCTTGAAATAATGTCTTAAAATGTATATAAAATAAAATACATATTTATTACAAAAAAAAAAAAAAGAACAATCTCCTTGAGGTATCTAGGTGGCACAGTGAATGGAGATCAGCCCTGCTGTCTGGAGGACTTGAGTACAAATGTGGCTCAGACACTTGACATTTATTAGCTGTGTGACCCTGGGCAAGCCACTTAACCCCAATTGCCTCACACACAAAACACTTTTTCTAAAGAACAAGCTCCTTACCAAATCTGAAATTCTGTGATTTCACCGCTGGTTGGTTATATTTGTGTAGTAACTTTTAAGACTTAAATTCTCCATTTGTCTATGACCAAACTGCTTTTCTACAACCACCAGGGGGAACTTGTGAGCATGTTTGGGGCTCTTCAGATTTATGACTGGCTTTAAGACCATGGTAACCTTGTTATGTTGCCATGGTAGTGTCTCTTTGGTAACCACACATTTGTGGATATGCTCACTGGCCCTCCCTTCTAGGAGCTAAGCTTTTCCTTCACGCCACAACCACACAGGAAGTGGCAAGGCATCCGGGGTTCCCCAGTGTCCCTGATGCATATCTCAATTACTTTTGGGTACTTCTGTAAGGAAATAACACTGCCCCTCCCCGCTCCCTGCCACCCTCAGTCTGTGTGGTTCCAGCTTTGACTCTACCCCCAGCTGAGCCCTGCAGAGCAAGAGCAAGTGGCCTGGTGAAAAAGTGAAATTCCTCCTTTCTTTCCTTAGCTCTCACTGCTTTCCTTAAACACAACAAACTTCTTGGGCTGGCTAACCCGAGTTTTGTCACCCTGTAAGAAATAGTGCTTAGGAAAGAAAAGTCACCAACCAGGTTGTCATTACAGGAGCTGGGAAGGGACTATACAAGCAGCTTCACTGCCCTATCCCTTCCCCCTCCCCTACGCATACACATCCTCTGAAAATGGGGAAAGGAAGGAAGGTGCTGTCACAGGTTTTGTGGGTCTGAGCCCATCACTTTTGACTCCTTGTGATCTTACTGAACTCTGTTCAAAACTGATTTCTATCAATCCATTACAGTTCCTTGATTCCAATCAACAAGTATTTATTAAGTACCTACTATGTGCAAGGGATCATCAGTCCTCTGCACACAGTCCAGAAGTATGATCCTACTCAGTGCTCCTTCCAGTCCAGTATGGCCTGCCTCCCTGCCTCCACTGCCCCCACCTCCACTGCCCTCACATCCACTCCTCATCCCCCATCCCTCCCAGCCCCCAGCATTCTTTTTCTTCCTCCAAAAACCATTCCAGTTGAAGATCAAGAGGGGACCTTCAGAATTTAAGAATAATAATTGGACAGTTGACCCTCACTAGATGCTTTGAAGTAGATCCTATATATTACCATCATTTTACCAATAATCAGATAACAATGAAAAGACAAATGGTGAGTATGAGTTTTCTGTAGCAAGTTACTACCTATGTAATTAACGGTAAGTAAAATTTTAAAAAATGGTCATGAAGCAAGAGTGAGGATGAGCAGACATTGCAAATTACACTGATATCCACAGGATATCAAAAGATGCAGAGGAAGTCTTCTAGCATGTTGAGTACATGCTACATGTACAATTTCTGGAAAAGTCTGGGCAATTAGTGCAGAGGATTAAAAGCCATGGATGAATTGTAAGCTGTGCTGGTTGAAGAAGAAAATAGATAGATGGCTAGATTTGGAATCTGGAAGACTTGAATTCAAATCCTATCAGATACTTACTAGTTGTGTGACCCTCAACAAGTCACTTAACCTCTCTCTGCCTCTATGTCCTTACCTGTAAAATGGAGATAATAATATCACCTACCTCCCAAGGCTATTGCAAAGGGCAAATGAGAGAATATTTGTGAAGCACTTTGCAAACTTTAAAGTGCTATAAAAAATGCTAACTAGTGCAATTATCTATTATTAGCTCATGGAACCAACAAGTTAATAGATTTATAGATAACCACCAATTACAGTCAAATCATATTTTGTGGAGGATTTGTATCCTGAACTTTAAAAAACAAAATAAAATAAGGAGAGTATTTCAAGCTTTGGAGGGATGCTTCTCCACACTCATCATGTAAATAAGCTCTTTCCATTTCCATTTCTTTTGCATTTCTGTGATACTAAATAAAATTTTAATTATAATTAAAATACTTACCACTTTCGTATTGCTTAGAGAATTTCTTGACATCACCATTCCAGCTTTCCCCCAGTGTGGAATCTTGAGTATTTCTTGGGTGTCTTTCCTGTAATGTTTTATCTATAACAATGTACATTTCGGGAGGGGATTCCTTTCTTTTAGGTCTAGTTTCCCTATATGGACAGAGCCTTCTCCTCCAACATCCATGGTGTTTTCCCTTGCTCCAATTGAAAGATCACATTTTGTTTGGATAATGGAAACCCCAAGGAGCCAGAGTTCCTAGAATTCTCCAGGATCCTTGTACAGCTCCTTCTGAGAAAGGTTCAGGTGCCTCCATTCATGTGGGTGAAATCCACACTGAAAACATCATTGAACGGCATTGATTCCTGATGGGACTGGTTGCGAAGACCCTTCTGTGGAATTGCAGAGCCCTTCAGAAGGCAGGTCTTTCAGCCCTTATTCTCATCCCCTGGTCAGGGCTGAAGGCTAAAGTTAGGGATACTACCAGAGGGGGCATCTCAGTCCAGAATCACAAACCAACTATTGTTGATGCCAGTACTCCCAGGCTCCCTCCCTGCCCCATGCTCCTGGAACTATGTCTTATTGTCTTATACCCACCTGTGCCACAAAGACTTTTTAGTCCAGGGCACTGGGAAGGCATTCAAAAAGGATAATGCAGAACATTCCCAAATCACTAAAGACTGATACAGGATTTGAGACTATGGCTTTGTCCAAACACACCCCAGCAGATTTGCTAAGGACAGCAAATATTAAAACTAGGAGACTGTAAGAGTGGGAGCCACTAATTGCTCTACCTTCACTCAAAAGTAATTACCAGTGTTAAGTGATAATACTTCTTGATTGAATCAGAACTGAGTGTGAACAAGGCCTCTATACCTCTTAGAATGAATCCAAACCTCTGAGACTTGGACATTCACTTGGCCACTTGAAAAGAAAGCAAGAGATATCTCAGAACTAGGTAGAGATTCTGTGTGCTAGGAAATGGAGAGGAAAGAGTGAAGGCATTCATATATGAAATGAACTAAACATAGATGCAAAGGCAACAGAGGAGAGACCATGGACCTTCGAGGCCAGGATATTGGCTGTGTGACCCTGGGCAAGTCACTTGACTTCTATTTGCCTTCATTTCCTCAACTGTAAAATAAGGATATTAATACCAACTATCTCACAGGTATTTTGTGAGAATCAAATGAGATAATACGTATAAGATGCTTAGTATAGTACCTAGCACATAGTAGGTGCATAATAAGTGCTTGTTCCCTTCCCTTGGGGTCTTTGGGTTTGTTTCTTTCTATATTTATATACCTAATATTTCCTATTGATTGAATTCTTTACTCTTCCATGTGTACTGTCATTAGGATGCTGTATTCTTTATAGTATAGTTTGAGAGTGGGATTATCTTGGTTCCCTTCCATCTCCCATCCCCCCTTTTTTAATTATTTCCCCTAAGATTCCTAATCTTTCATTCCTCCAAATAAATTGTGCCATCATTTTTCTAGCTCTATGAAGTATTCCTATAGGAGGATGACTGGTATGGCACTCAGTGTGCGAATCAGCTCGGGCAATAGTGTGTTATCATCGTCTAAATATAACCACTAGCATCTCTCCAATTATTCAGGTCCGTTTTTATTGCGATAGAGAGTTTTCTAGTTGTGTGTATATAGTTTCTGTATGTTCCAGGATAAACTCTAAAATACTGTATATAGTAGTTATTTAAATAATATTTCAATTTCTATTTCTTCCAGTATATAAAAGTTAATGATTTGTGTAGATTTCTTTTATATCTTGCTGCTTTGCTGAAATTATTGTTTTAACTAAATATTAGTTGACAATCTAAGATTCTCTAAGTAGGAAAAAAAAAGGATAAGGGGAAGAACGGACGGGGCCCAAGCAGGGTCTCAGATCTCAAATTACATTATAAAGCAGTCATCATCAGAATAACTGAGTACTGGTAGCAGATAAATCATTTGCAAACAACCACCTCACTTTGATTAAGGTACATAGGATGAGAACCCCCAAGGGGTTTTCCTTAAGACTGATGAAGGAGCTTGGGGAAAGTTTTCTCCAAATAATCCAGAAGGATCAATTGAATCTATACAGGAAACGTTTGGTGGCTTCTACAGCACTTTGCCCTGAGAAACTTTCCCTCTCAGATTTTCTCTGACAAACCCCAACAAACATTACTAACTCTCAGGAAAGAACTTTGTAACCACAGGCTAACAATATACTTTAGACATCAAATCTGACAATAATACCTAAATTACTTTAAAGATTTAGTTAATCAAGCTTCCAAGGGAATATTTTAAATTTCGCTGTTCAGTAAATGTTCCACTCTTCATGACCCTGTGGACCACACTGTCTGTGGAGTTTTCTTGAGAAAGACACTGAAGTGGTTTATCATTTCTTCCTTCAGCATACTTTAATAAAATTGGACAAAAATAATTTTAAAAACTATTTAAGGGAAATGATTGAGGATATCCTGGCAAACAATGAAAGAAAAGTAGGAACAATGAGAGAATAGCACTTCTAGAATTTGAACTGTATTATAAAGTAGAACTCTTTTGTCCTGGTTAAAAAGTAGAAAAGTAGATCAATGCAACAGACTAGACAGAAGGACCAGAAATCATTGAACATAAATTGCCTAGAAAGAACTCAAATTATCTAATTGACAAGAATTTCTGGGGGAAATGGGAAAGCAATTTGGCAGAAATCAGAGTGGGTAAAAAAACTTACATCATATACAACAATGAACTCAAAATGAATGTAGAAATAGGAAAGATCAGATCTTTTAAAAATGAGAAGAGAATCAGATCAGGTACCTTTCATCTTCTTTCTACACAAAGCTTTTCCTGATCTTTCAACTCCAATGCCTTCTATCTTGTATTTGATTTTTCTGTATATATTTGTATTTATTTACTTGGTGTTTATGCTGGATACATTTTATATGCACATATGGTCTTCCCCTTTCAGAATGCTAGATAGATACATAGATATACATAGATAACTACATGCATAGATACAAGGATACATAGATACACATAGATAAATACATGGATAGATACATGGATACATAGATATACTACATTGATAGATACAAAAATAGATACATAGGTATACACAGATACTACATGGATAGTTACATAGAAACATGGATACATAGATTTACATAGATAAATACATGGATAGATACATATATAGATACAAAGATACAGATAGACAGATAGATTGATAGATAGACAGACACAGACAGACAGATAGATAGATAGATAGATAGATAGATAGATAGATAGACAGACAGGCAGGCAGGCAGGCAGACAGACAGACAGACAGACAGACAGACAGACAGACAGACAGATAGATAGATAGATAGATAGATAGATAGATAGATAGATATGTAGATAGACTAAGAATTTGTAAAACTCTATGTTCCAGGCCCTATGCTAAGTTCTGAAACTAAAGATAAAATGACAAAAATAATCCAATACTCTCAAGGAGCATAAATTTGAAAGTAAGTTAACATAAAAAGGGAAGACAGAGAGCTAGAAAGCCAGGAAAGAAGGAGACGGTTGCCCACATGGGTGGCAAGACTGCTGAGAGGACGAAAAGGAATCTAAAGAGTGAGAAGTAGTTATTGGAGTGCAGTGAACATCACCTGGGCACCTCATTGAAATGGTGGCCAGGAACTCATTGATGAGAAAAGAGGTCGAAGGGCAGTTATCTCCAGGGCAAAGAGGCTTCTGGGAAGGGGGTGAAAACGTAAAGAGTGGTAGGACTGAAATTGACAGTCACGTGAGCATGGCTCGGGCACCTCATAAGATGGCAGTACAGGACAGGGAAATAAATAATGTTTGAGCAACTCAGGGTAGGACTCCAAGCGAATTATTTAATTAATGAGAAAATGTTGCTATTTTATTTAATTTTGAAAATTTGAGCAAAACTCTTTGTCTTAGAAACTAGGTTTATTTATAGTGATTTCACAGAAGTCATCACTGATTTCTCAACTGCTAAATCTGATGATTTCAATCAGTCTATTCTTTCTCATTCTCCCAGTTGCATTTGACACTGGATCAAGGATCCGGTAGAGTATCCAGGATACTCTCTACTCTCTAAGTTCCGTGACACTAGGCTCTCCTGGTTTATCTCCTACCTAACAGTTCCTTCTTGGGTTCCTTTGCTGGCTCACCAATCCACAGGATGGCCTCTAACTGTAAGTGTTCCCCATGGTTCTGTCTACCGCCTTCTTCTCTTTTCCCTTCCCGCTTTCTCTCTTCATAACCTAATCAGTTCCCTTGGGTTTAATTATCATCTTTTGGCAGATGAGTCCCAGATCTATGTATCTAATTCCAACCTCTCCCCCAAACTTCACTCTGACATCACCAGTTACCTAGGGGACGTTTCAAATTTGAAGACATCTTCAAATGCACCCTGTCTAAAACTGAATTCACTATCTTTACCCCTAAACTCTCCCCTTTTCCAAGCTCCCCTATTTGTGTTGAAGGCATCCCCATCCTTCCAGTGTCTTGGGTTCATCAACCCAGTATTATCCCAAGCTCTTCACTTCTCCTCATCCCATATATCTAGGCAGTTAGCACATCTTGCCATTTCTACCTCTTTATCCAAACCCCTCTACCTCTTTCTACATCACTTCTCACACAGATGATGACAATAACCTCCAAATTAATCTCTTTATCTTGAGGGGTGTTACTGTTTAGTCGTTGCAATCATGTCTGATTCTTCATGACCCCACCCACTGTGCTACCTAACTGCCCTCATTTCTGGGATACGGACAGTTTGAGCCCAGATTTGAATAGGAGGGGAAGATAAGGCTGAATTGCCCTCAGGACATTGCCACATCCTTTTAATGGCCTATATATTCCTCTAGAAATAATAGCATTTGTGTTTAACACTGATATTCTACTACTGTTGTTAGAGGACAGTGAGGCACAGAATTCCATGGTCTTTGAAGAAATAAAAATAATTATCATATAGAGGCAAGGGGGAGAGTGAGCAGGCTGTGACATGTCCCCACTAAGGTGCTTCAGAAAATAACAGATTAAAGGATGTCATCTTCCAAAGCCAGCATGCCCTCCCACTCCCACTATGCCAAGCTTTCTCAGACTTAGTGACTAGGTTCTAGGGAGTTACTTGAGGCACATCCAGGTAAAAAGACTTGCCTAGATTAACACTTGCCCAGATTAACTAGTAAGTGTCAGGAGATCTGAATCTAGGACTCAGAGATAAATCCAACTCTCTTTCTAGTATGCCAATTACATCACTTAATCAAGGCTTCTTAAACTTTTTCCACTGAATAATGATTAAAATTCCCTCAATACCTCAAAAATTAAAAAATAATCTGTCATCAAGGAAAGGCAGGATAGGAAGAGATGAGATGGTCATGTGGCCAGGATGAGGCATGGCCAGCATCCTCTAGTGGTACTCTCAGAATGTTATAAGAAAGCGAGGAAGGCCTCCAGGACATTGGGTGGGTGTCTTGTGAGACATAATAGAAAGATACAGTTGATAGCTGCACAAGTATGGGGAGGCATGAATGGATTGCTATCTGCACTGTTGGAGGGATAGATCTTTTTGGACTATTTGGGTATTAAATTTCATATTGTTAGGGATGACACTGAGATTTCTTTGTGCTTTGATTCTTTATCCAGTATATTAATTTGGTGCTATCTGCAAATGTGATAATCCTACCATTTGTGCTAGCAAATAATTCATTGATAAAATTTTTAAATAGCACAAGGCCAATTACAGATTTGAATGACTTTCCAGTAGAGAATTCCCCTCCAAGCTGACACTAGGACATGGCTAACACCTCTTGGGATCTAGTCATTCATTCAATCAATGCTGGGTATACTGTACTACATGCTGAGTATACTGTATCTTGCCTAAAGCTCTTCATTTCCCAAGGATGGTAAGGGACTTTGTAAAATGCGTGGCTGAATTCAGATAAAATATATCTACAGCATTCCCCTGTGTGATACAATGGAAAGAGAACTGTCTATGAGTTAAAGAACCTGTGTTCAAAACTCACCTTTGATGCTTACTGTGTAACCTTGGGCAAATCATGCAACCTTCCTTTGCCTCAGTTTCCTCATCTATAAAGTGAGGAAGATGAACTAGAGAAACTCAGAGATCCCTTTCTGGCTCTAAATGTACAATCTTATCAGTCTAGTAACCCTATCAAAAAAGAAAATGACCTCATCAAGAGTCCATAGTGTTTCTAATGATGACTGCTTTTGGGGAGGGGCGGGTGAGCATAAATTGAAGCCAAACCTAGAGGGTGTAGACTCCACCCTCTGCCAATCTTTGTGACATTTCAATTTTGTGCAGTCTCACAAAGTCGATCCACAGTGATTCTCCATCCAGCCTCCAGTGTTGTAGCCCTTAGCTCATCAGGCATGGTTCCCCACTCATATCTGCCCATTCTTTCAGTACCTTAGGGTGCAGTTCATCTGATCTGGGTGACTTTATTCAGGGGAACTGAGTGCTCTCCACTCCACTTTACCTTATTCTCATCTCCTTAGTTGAAAATTATTCTCCTTAGCAAAGAAAACAGAAGAAAATGTTCAAATTAACCTACTCTTTCTTTCACTTCTGACCTTGAGCAACCGAACTTTGAGTTTTTTTCCTCTTCTCCAACATCACTTTAAAAAAAACTTTTTTTGTCCTTAACCTCTATCCTTTTCAGCTCTTTCAAAGCTTTAGGACTTTTCATGTTATCATTAAAGAATTATGCCAGGCTTTTATATTCAGTCTTCGCTCCACTTCAGGAGAAGGGCTTACTCAGGATTCATTCATAGTGTCTGGTTTGCATTAGCAATGACCCTTCTTGTAAAATGTAGAAAAGCACATTTGCTTCTTGGAATTTTATAACTGCAAGTGTCATCCTTCCTATGGGGAATGCAGATGAATTAGATCATGGTCATAGCTCTAGACATGGCAGGAAACTCAGAGCCAACTGGTTCAACCCCTTCATTTTGCAGATAAGGAAACTGAGACTTAAGTGACCCACCCAGGATCAAACAAGGTAATATTAGAGGTAGGTCTGACCCCAAGGTTCTCTGGTTCCTGTACCACACTACAGTTTCTTAGACAATATATATATATGGATATGGATACCTATTTGTACATGTAAATTGCATATGTGATATTCATACATATTTACTCATAACAGTATCCATAACTAAAGCTTTTTTTTCTCATGTTATGATCTTTACATATTGCAAGTTTATTCCCCATCCCCTCCCCTACAGAATCAGAATCAGCATTCATATCTAGCATCCCAAAGGAGAAAACCCTAAGTATTTCCATCAGAAGGTCTTTGATTCTCATGAGAGAAGAAATTACACTATCCTTTTGACCATGACCAGGCGATCTAAAGGCAGAACTCAGCTCCCCCAAAAGACTCCTGCCCATATTAATCAGGTACTATCCTGTATACCTATAAGCAGCCAGGTAGTGCAGAGATAAAGTACCAGGCCTGGAGTCAGGAAAACTCATTATCAGTTTAAATCTGACCTCAGACACATCTGAGATGTGTGACCCTGGGCAAGTCACTTAACCTCCATCTGCTTCAGTTTCCTCAACTATAAAATTGGGATAATAATAGAGTTGTGGTGAGGATCAAATGAGCTATTCATATAGTATTTAGCACAATGCCTGGAACATAAAAGGTACTTAATAAATGCTTCTTTGCTTTTGTCTCATTTTCCGGTATAACTTAATAACCTGTACTAGAAAAATCTATGTTGGAAAGGTTATTAAACTATGGAAGAAAATGAGACAAGATGTAGATTTTAAGGGGACACTGAAATTTAAATGAGGTAGAACAAGAAGGACAGCCCACTGCTGTGATTTCTACCCATCCTTGGGAGATGTGGAGAAAATGAGATATTAATGCACCGTTGGTGGAGTCATGAACTGATTCAACCACTCTGTAGAGCAATTTGGAACTATGCCCAAAGGGCTCCAAACCAAGCAGACCTTTCGATCTGTCAATACTACTAGGTCTGTATCCCAGAAAAGATTTTCTTAAAAAAGGATAAGGAACAATGTATACAAAAATACCTATTGCAGCTCTTTTCTGGGGGTAAAGAATGGAACTTGAGGAGATGCCCATCAAATGGGGAGTGGCTGAACAAGTTGCTGCATGTGATTATGATGAAATACTACTGTCCTATAAGATGATGAGCAGAGTGCTCTCAGAAAAAGCTTGAAAGACCTGCTTGGGCTGACTCAAAGTGAAATGCAATGTGTACAAAGTAAGAGCAGGATTGTAAGATGCTCAGCTGTGACTGACTTAGCTACTCTCGGCAATACTGTGATCCCAGACAACTCTGGAGGACATATGATGAAAAGTACTGTCCATCCCCAGAGAAAGAACTGGTGGTGTCTGAATACAGATTGAAGCAGACTTTATTTTTCTTGAGTGTTTTTGGCCTATGTTTTCTTTCACAACATGACCATTATGTTTGGCATACAAAAATATTGCTATACATTCTTTCACTATCTCCTACTTCCATAAGGATCGTACAGAAGTAGAAGCAAAAGGGGGACAAGAACAGAAAGGGAGGGAGGGAGGAAGACATACCAACAAGTAAAAAGGGAAACCTTAGACAGAAAACAGGAAGTTAGCAAGTAGTGGAAAAGAGCGGCATCAAGGATACAGGCTTGGACTTAGGAATGGGGAAAGTCTAAATGAAAATCCCACTTGTGACACTTCAGCATGTGACCACTGGAAAATTACGTCACCTTATTGAGTTTCTGTTTCCTTTTCTACAAAATGAGGGTAATATCCTTAGTATTTACCTCATAGGGTCATTGGAAAGTTCAATATATAAACGTATAAAGTGCTTTGCAAATTATCAACCTTGGGGAAGCCACTTCAATTCCCTCAGCCTCAGTTTCCCAATCTGTTAAAACCAGGGGACTGGACTCAGTGACCTCTAAGATCCCTTCCAGCTCTAGAACCATAATCCCATGCACTGCTATATAAAAGGCTGCTATTACTGTTATCATGATTATTTATAAAACTTTGAGGTTTGTGAAAGTGCTTTACGTATGGGATATCATCTAGGCCTCAAAGGCACCATAGGGATCATTACCCCTGTTTCATAGAGAAGGAAACAGTCTCAAAGAAGTAAAGTGACTTCTCCAAAGTCACACAGCTAGTATTTATCGATGGTGGAATTTGATCCCAAGTCTTGTCTGGCCCCAAGTCCCAAGTTTTTTCCATTGTTTGATGCTATTTCTCCAACAACAAAGACCTGCTCCTCTATGGAGAGGATCCCCTGCCCTTGGGCTGCAGGGAGGGAAAGAGTAAATAGAGAGCTGGAAATGACTGAGAGTAGAAGAGGAAAGACAGAGGTAAGGAGCCACTGATTTCAGCATAAGAGGACCCAGGTTCTAATCCAGACAGTAACTTAGAAGCTACTTCTGTGACCCTGAGCAAACCCTCTCCTGTCTCCAGGCCTCTGTGCTGAATTCAATTTGGCATTTAAACTAGATGACCTCTGAGGGTCCTCCCAACTCAAGAGGGAAGACACTAATCTATGTTTACTCTTAAAGATGGAGCGGCTTTTTCATCAGACCACTAGCACCATGAAAGGATGACTTCCATGACCAAATGACCTAGTTATAAAGAAGTGAAGATCCTCCTCCAGTAAGGGCTTTGACCCTTGCTATGAAAGAACTATTCAGGAGATCAGAGAGTTTAAGATCTGGAAAAGACCTTGAAAACTATTGTCCACCCTCTTCTTTTTTCTTACCAATGAGGAAACTGAGGCATAGAGGCTAAGTAACTTGCCTGGGGGCACACATCTAGTGTCTGTCTGAGGTGGGATCTGAACCTAGACCAAGTTCAACCCTTTCTCTCCTACATCACTGTAGTCTGAGTTTTCCACCAAGAGAACCCAATACCTGTTTCCCCAGTTACACCACCATTAATTTGACTTGTTTAAGATAACATTGGAGGGAGAAAAACAAAAACACATTGTGCCAAGCAATGATGGCCTTTGAGAGAAGAAATGTTTGTTTTGCCTTAGACTTCTGAATGTGTCCTCCATCACGCTACAGACTTCATTCAGAAGCAAAACAACTTGATTACTCACCTGTCAAGGAGTTTCTAATATTAAGGTGAAGTTTTCATTAAGGTAGTATGTTTATTGATAGAATGTAAGTGAGGGCTTTTTTATTTAGGAAAAAAATATGAAAGCCAATACAATTTAACACAAATTTCCATTTTAATCTTATCATAATGTAATGATAATATCCCGGAGCCAAGCTCTAAACTTAGTCCCTAAAGAGGATTTTCAAGGTGTTTTTTGCCCCTGAAGAGTGTTCTGTGATCCCACAGCCTGTAAAGTTGGGAAACCTCAATGTGGAGATCAGAAGGAAGTACAGTAATCACTTCTACAACATGCTTCCACATAGGGGTCAATCATTTGCATGCTAGTATGAATAAGGCAACACAGAAAGCATTAACATACTAAAATGAGGCTAGTTGGGAGGCTAGCTGGAAGGCACCGGGAGGCAGGCACAGAAGAAAGCACTTTCTGCCAGGCGGCCAGATCAGTCATCCTCTCCACCACAGAGAAGTAACAGCGCTCTCTTATAATCTCCAGATGTGTCATCCTGCAACCCAAAATTATACTGTGAGTAACAGGAAGAGAGGGACACCCCTCCACAAACAAACACACACATACACACACACACACACACACGAAGAAAGGACAGTCATCTGATTTCACCCCACACAATCCATGTGTTGACTCTCATGTTAGGAATGCTATACAGGGTGCTTCCTCACCAAATGAATTATTTTTAACTTGCTGACTTCACCCCATATGACTAAGGCAACATTCAAACACAAGTCTCTTGATCCCAGGTCCAGGGCTCTTTCCCAATATGAGACAGTCTCTCAGCTTCTTAACCAAATGTTTAAATATGCCAGAATTCTAAACTTTATACAGGCTTGACTCTGAGGATAAAAGAATGCCTTCTTCAACTAACCCTATTCACATAACTTTGAGTGTCTGTGATAGATTTACTGTTGTTTTGAAAACAGAATATGAAGGAAGAGATCATAGGAATGACACATGTGCGCTTGACTGGACCTTAAAGGTCATGTACTCCAATCCCCTCACTTTTATAAATCAGGAAACTGAACAGAGAAGAGACTTGTCCAAGATCACAAGATTCCATTACCTTAATCATGGAATAAAGAGAAGTGGCAAAGTTCTTTCTAAATTCTTTTCTGATGTTGAATAGGTCTTTTTCACTCCTGGAAACGATGACTCTTATGAGAGTGTGGTCATCAGTGCCAGCACCCTTAAAAAAAAAGACAAATTACAAACAAATCAAAAAACAGACAGATTTTATGTATTAGTGATACAGAAAGGAGAGGAAGAGAACCTTGGAAAGACTCCTTACAGGCTTGATATTCATAATGCAAAGACAGGATTATAAAGAAAAAATATATAACTAAAAGTGGTTCTTTATTTCTCGGTTTCTAGGTAATTATTTTTATGTAATGAGGAAAGATGCATTAAATTCAATCACAATGAATTCTACATCTAGAGAGAGCAAGTTGTGATTTGTTATCAAGAAAGTGGGACAGAGGCTTCTTGTTCTCTGTCTTCTCCACCCAGCCCAGCCCTGGTAATGAATAGATAGATCAGAGGAACAGGACGGGGAGAAATTGAAAACATGTCCTCACTGTGGTATTGGACAGATCTCAGATCATTTAGGAAGAAGAATACTGAGAATACTGGTCACAACTAGGGCAAAGGTGATGAGACCTAAGAATTTAAATGTGTTGATGACCACAAGTGAGCTGAGAGTTGAACCATCACAGGGTAAAATAATTCAAAGAACAAATGTGTTTTTAATCTAGTCATCTGCTACCTTCTGGCACAACCAAACTGAGGGGGATAAACAGTTCACAACTGCTGGGTGACAAAGCAACAGCACCCCCTGCAGGCGAGAGGCTTACCAACCACAGCATACTCCAGGATGAGCACCTATCATGAAGAAACAGTGCCAGGTAGAGAGCAACAAAAAGTGATGTCCAAGGGGAAGAACATCCAACAGATAGCAGTGTGATAGCAGCAGTTCTGGGAGCTCAGAGGTATGAATTACTTTTCCATACATATGGTCCAGCACACATGTTCCCTGTGTGTTTATTTCTCAAAAAGATGACTTGATCATGTGTTGCCCACATGAATGTGACCCACATGTGATCCCTATGCATTTTCGTCCATTCAACTAAAGGTGTTCTTATGGGAGTTTTTATAGGAGCCTGAGCTCCAGGTTCTGGAGGTGAGCGGGGGGCTGGAGAGGGGGAGATGTGAAGACAATGTTTCTTATTGTGCTATTTTCTTAAATGATTTTGTTTTGAATTGTGTGTCCTCTGGCTAACTTGAAAGGCCATCAGATCCAACACCCTCACTTTACAAATGAGGAAACTTAAAGTAGAGTGAGGTTAAACCTGACATGTCTATGGTCACACTGTTAGTACCTGTCTGTAGCAGGATTTGAACTCAGGCATTCCAAATCCAATACCTTCTCCCCTACCCCATACTGGTAAGAAATCATGAACTCTGATTCAAAGAAGATGCTTACACAAAATTCTAGGAACCTGGGGTTGCCTTCTGGCAATCCAAAAGTGGAGTAGGCATGGGGAAGAAGGGTTGGCACTACATAGAATTAAACTGGTAGAATCTTCTCAGGGTAGGTAGTGGCATTATTTTAAAAAGACTATCCTCCAAAATTTGTCCTCCACCCCTAATCATGACCACCCATTGAACACATTGGCATACAGTGTTGATATCTACTTTGCTTCCAAATTCCAAATTTAAAAATCTCAAAGAAAATGGAGTCAAGGAAATCCCCATTGCAGGCATCATAATACAAGAAAGAATTGCGGGTTTCAGGTCAGAAGACCTAGATTTTATATCCAAGGTCTCCCGTTTAGAAGATCTGTCATCTTAGGCAAGTCACTGCCCACCCTTAGCCATCAGTTTCCTCATCAGCAAAAAAGTCAGGGTTGGATTATGACTTCTAAGTTCTTTTCTAGAGCTAAAATTCTATAATTCTCCAAAGAGCATGATTATTGTCACCTTATTATCTAAGCAGTTTAGATTCCTTTTCTCAATCTTAGGAAATAACTTCATTTGCTTCATAAAGTCAAGCAATGAAGAAATTGCGATTAGTATTCAAGCACATTTTTTGGCAACAAATTTAAATTCAAGGACATCAAAATGAATTAGGTAACTTAAAAAACAATAATTTAGCTACATAGCTGAAATACAGAGAAATATTAGAAGTGTAAAATTTAAAATTGGAAAGCTCCGTTAGAAATTACATAGTTCAATGTCCTCATTTCACTGAAGAGGAAACTAAGGTACAGGGAGGTCATAGGAACATAAGGTTTAAGGCTGGAAAGACCTTAACAATGTTGCTGAGTTCAGTTCCTCATTTTACAGAATAAGAAACTGAGGCCCTTCCTCAAAATCAGAGACAGTAAGTGACCAAGCCAGGATTCCAAATCAAATCCTATATTCTTTCCACTATATAAGATTGCCCTGAAACTGCATCTATACAAGCTTATTCTAATGAGATAATTTTTAGCTAATGAGTTGAAATAGAACTGCAGGAAGATATTATAAAGAAAAATAAATCTTAGACGATTCACATACCTTCATGGCATAGTAGAGTGTCTCAGCAAGGTAGGCAGGTACACTTCGGACAGACTTTACTAAAAAAAAATAAGATGAGGCGGGTGCTTTTGAGCTGAGTTTTATTCATTCACGTCCCTAAGTTGTAAGAAAACAAAGGTCTGTGTCTAATGGGTCCCTATTACCTCCAGGATCAAATAGAAAATCCCTTCTTTGGCAGTTAGAGCCCTTCACCAACTCATCCATTCCTCCTTTTCTGCAGTCATCTTCCATATCACATTCCTCCACAAACCCTAACCAGGCTGTTCCTTGAATACGATTCCATCTGCCAGCTCCATGCCTGTGCACAACTTGTTCCTCAGGCCTGGGAGACTCTCCCTCCTCAGCTCAAATGCTAAATTGTTTTTTTCAGTCATATACAACTCTCCATGACCCCTTTTGGGGTTTTCTTGGCAAAGACATTGGAATGGTTTGCCATTTTCTTCTCCTTCTCCCTTCAGCTCATTTTACAGATGAGGAAACTGAGGTAAACAAGGTTAAGTGACTTTCCCAAAGACACACAGCTAACATCTGAGACCAGCTTTGAAGTCAGGAAGATGAGTCCTCCTGACTCCAGGCCCAGCACCATCCATTGCACCACCTAGCTGCCCCTGCTCACCTCTGCCACCTCTTAGAATCCCAGGCTTCCTTCAAGACTCAGCTCAAATACTACCTTGCTTTCAAGAGACCCTTCTTGGTCACTCCAGCTTCTGGAACTTTCCCCCTTTAAGGCTGCCTTCCATCTGCTCTTTCTAAATCTTGCACAGACCTTGAGGTTTACATATTTTCTCTCCTTCTTGAAAGCACGGAGTATTCTTCCTCTTTCTCTATATCCTCAGTGCCTTCCATACAATAAGTGTTTAATAAATCACAATAAGTGATCTTCCTAACGTTAGCTGAAACTTACGTTACTGGCAGTGAACTTGGAAAGTTCCCAGGGATCTTTTCCTAGAAGTCTTGGTGTGCTCTTGGCTCATGACTAAGTGATGCCAGGACCCATCATTTGCACTTCCCAGTGAATTCTGGGACCTACGTAAAAGAGCTTGCAGAGTAGGAAAGTCAGAGAGAGATGAAGTTTCCTCCATGTTCCCTTTGTGACATCCTTCAATGGGAAAGGCATCCTAGAGATTCTGTGATTTTCTATAGCAGAAGGAGCAAGACTAAGATTGAAAGGGATAGTACTGAAAATAGAAGATAATCAAGAAAGGCTTCTTATAGGAGGGAATGACTGACACAGCCTTGAAAGGTGATCAGAGGCCACAAGACTGACCATCTATTTGGAGCTGAGACATTAGAGGTCACTGAGTCCAGCCCTCTCACTTCACAGCTGAGGAAACTGAGGCTCAGGGGCGGGGGAGGATGACTTGTCCATTAATAAGTGCCTGAGACGGAATTCAAAGCAACATCTTCCAGACTCCAAGTCCAGAGCTCTACCCACTATGTCCCACTAAAGAAATAGAAGCAAAGATGGGATCCAGTCCAGAAATTTTATACTAATGGAGAGTTATGAGGCAGAGATATGCATGCTGTGCATTATTTTTTTCCAAAGAGCCAGTTATATAACTACATAAGATGAGCTGGAGAAGGAAATGGCAAAACACTCTAGTATCTTTGCCAAGAAAACCCCAAATGGGGTCACAAAGAGCCGGACAAGATTGAAATGACTCTACCACTACGTACCTCTGGTATGAAGCATATGAAAAGGTCACTAAACGAGGGGAGAAGGAATAAAATTTCCAGTTGGCCCAAAAAGGGACCAAAACCATGAAATAGTCTCTAGTCTCTGAGCAAAACCTTGAATGAGAGCTCAAGTGTTGACTAAATTCCTGATCGTGTTACTCATGGCTATTCATTTCTCTGAACACAATATCGAGTGATTTTTTTTCCATGATACCCTTGTTGTCAGTGCCTGGCACATAGGAAGTGCTTAATAAAAACTTCTTGACTGATATAAAAATATTGCATAGCAAACACCAGAAATATTGTAAGATTACCCACCAATAGCAAGGAGCAGCTGTTCCAGGTGACCCGATGTTTCACGGTCAATGGTTTCTTCAATCTGAAATCCTGATATGGTCATGTATTTGTCAAACACTGAAAAACAATGGAAACTTTTGTTTTACTTAGGTAAACATTGGAGATTGGCTTTTATATAGTGCTTTAAGGTTTGCAAAGTGATTTCCATAAGTTATCTCAAAAGAATGGGATGGGAAATTGTCAAGACTCCCTACAGGAAACTTTGGTTCTAGGCAGATCCTGGATACCCCCGCTTCTCTTTTTCCAATGGTATTTTCCTTAAAAGACTGTGAAGGAACAATGTGATCCATGCCAGTCAAAAAATCTTTTAATGACCCTCTTAGCCATAGCTTCAAAAAAAAAAAAAAACCACTTGACAAGAGGAACTCTCGACAATGCCTCTGTAGATAAGAAATTAAATTTCAACTCATTAACTAACCATAAGACCCTCCAAAAAATACTTTCTTTTTATACCAAAACAGATATAAACAGATAAATAAATGATAGGTACAGATAAATGGTGAATTGATCAATGACATATAGGGAGACAAAGATTACAGAGATAAATGATGGGTTGATATGATAGAGAGATAGATGATATAGACAGCTAAAATAGATGATAAGAATGACAAATTGATAAATAAGATAGATGATAGATGACTGATAGATGAGATATAAACATAGATATAGATAGATGGTAGATTGATAGAGGATAGCTAGAAATAAACAAACAGGATGGATGGATGGATGCACAGATAGAAACAAAAGAGAGAGAGGAAGGAAGGAAGGAAGGAAGGAAGGAAGGAAGGAAGAAAGAAAGAAAGAAAGAAAGAAAGAAAGAAAGAAAGAAAGAAAGAAAGAAAGAAAGAAAGAAAGAAAGAAAGAAAGAAGAGGGAGAGAGAGAGAAAGAAAGAAAAACAGACAGAAAGACAGAGGTGAATCTCAAACCAACACACTTAATCTTTGTCAAATCATATATTGGATAAGGAGCACTTAAATACCTTATTCAGCACCATTTTTGCTATGAATAAGCCTACACTTTACACTCAAGCCCACTCTGACACAACACAGGATTATAGACATAGACCTAGTAGGGACCCCAAAGGCTTCCTATCTATCCATCTCCTCATTTTACAGATGAGGAAACAGAGGCCTCAAGAAAGAAAATGTCTTGGATTTAGATTTAGAAGGGACCTTAGAGGCCATCTAATCCAATGCCCTAATTTTTTACAAATGAGGAAACTGGGGTGCGAAGAAGTTAAGTGAATTACCCAGAGTCATACAACTAAGCATCTGAGGCAGATTTTCTTGACTCCTAATCCAGCATTTTATCCACTATATCATACCATTTGTTAACATGGTGAGAGCCACTTAATCTCTGGGTGCCAGTCTTCTCACCTGTACAATGAGGATGCCTACCTTCTGAGAAGTCTGACAATCATAAATTATTACTGATACTAAGCCCATTTTATAGATGATGCAAAGTGAAAGATTAAATGATCTTCCGTACATCACGAAGTTAATAAATGTCCTGACAAATGAACCTAGAGAGGACAAGTGACGTCATGAAAAAAAGGGGATGAATTTGGGATGAGAAGTGCTGGGTTCAAATTCAAGCTGTGGTACTTACAAGCTGAGTGGTCTGGAAGAAGTTGCTTCCTATCCACGGGACTCATCTATAAAATGAGGGGGGCCGGACCAGATGGGCTCTCAAGTCCTTTCTCACTCTAAATCTATGACCCTGAGATCCCACAAATCTTTGTGGAAATGTAACCTTCAGATTCCAAGTCCAGGACGCTGTCCATTGCTTACCCTCATTCCATTCCACACAATCTCCATTCTCCCCACCTTGTGCATTTCCATTACGTAAGAGGCACAGTGAAAAGTAATGACTTGAAAATTTAAAAGGAAATCTTCATTTTAGATCACTTTAGCAAACCTAGAAATAGTGGTACTGAGTTAATTCTTTAAAATATTTCACCTCTACATTAGGTCAGGCCCTTTGAAGACTGTGAAAAGTCTTTCACTCTCATCCTTTCTTGACTTACCCCTTCTTAAGTGAGACACATTGCGTGTTCCCAGAATGGTGATGAACTTTTCTTCATCTGTCCCCCATTTCAGTTCCCCAGCTTGGAACAGGTCCTGTGACAATGTCAACAAACAAAAGTCCATCATTTCACTCCTCACACATTTGCGATTCTTTTAGAATATGGTTATTTTAAAGACTTACAAATTCTAGTTATACCTAAGAAATGACAAAAAGGGCTATTTCAGAGAAACCTAAGGAAGACCCACATGAACTGATACAGAATGAAGCAAGAAGACCCAGGAGCACAATCTATACAAAAACTAAATCATCCTAGAGACAAACACCTTTGAAAGACTTAAGAATCCCACTCAGTGAAATGATGGACCAGGAGTCTAGAGGACTGATGATGAGGCAGGCTACTACCTCCTGATGGACTTAAGATAAAGACATAACCTTTTTGGACACTGCCAATGTGGGCTTAGTTTTGCTTATTCTGCATACTTATGAGGCAGCTAGGTGTCACAAAGCCAGGTCTGGAGGCAGTAAGACCTGAGTTCAAATCCGACCTCAGTCACTTACCATATGACCCTAGGCAAGTCATTTCACCTCTGGTTGCCTCCATTTCCTCATCTGCAAAATGAGGAGAATAATAGCACCTACCTCTCAAGGATTGCTGAGGATTAAATGAAACAGTAACTATAAAGACATTAGCACAGTGGCACACAGTAGGCACCAAATAAATGTTAGCTATTAATTACTACAAGGGTTTGGGGGGAGGATAAAGAATTGATGTAGGAGGCTTCAACATAGAAGAGGTCTGGAACAGTCCCAGGAGAAAATAGGACAGTGAACTGATTCGAAAGGAACAGAAAGATTGCCTTGCTGCAGTGAGGACCCTAGGGGAGATTACGTAACATAAATTCACAGGAGACCTAGTTAGAATAATCCCGTGACTTCCTTCAGTTCCATTCAGCTACCGGGCAGATAGAGGCAAATAGTGGGAGTAGTCCAGTGTTGAGGGCTGACAAAGGAGGAGCAGTGACAGGGGTAAAAGAGAGGTAAAAAGGGGTAAGAGATTTGGAAGCAGGCAACCATAAAGAGTTGAATGATTAACTAGATAGTAAAGATAGGGGAGGGAGGAAAGTCAAACCACAGCAGAGTGAGCAAGTCAATAAAAATTTATTAAGTGCCTACTGTGCTACATGATAGGAATACAAAGGCAAATGACAATTCTTTTTCTCCAGGAGCTCACGGTCTAACAAAGGAGACAACATGCAAGTAACTATGTAAGACAAGCTATGGATGGGATAAATTTGAGATGATCAACTAGGAGAAGACACTAGAATTGGGAAAGGCTTCCCACTTTGGGATTTTAGGGGGGACTTCAAGGGAGCCAGGAGAAGGGAGAGCATACCGGGCATGGGGGACAGCCAGAGGAAAATATCTGGAAATGGGAAACAGAGTGTCTCATACAAGAAGGGCAGTATCACTGGATGACAGAGAGGATGGATGGAAAAAGTACTAAGGGGTGGAGGGATGAGAGTTACTGAAAATGATTTGGTTTAAAAAGTGTAAGGGAGAGGGACAGAAGGGATGAAAAGAAGATTGTGGTCTCATAAGGGAATTGTGTTTTAAATATGGAAACGGTTTCGACTGGATCCTAGGTGTAAAAGGAAACCAATGAAGCTTTTTGGAGCCAGTGAGTGACCTGATTAGACTGATATTTCAGGAAAATAATGTTATGGAAGATGAGTGGGAGAAAGGAGAGATTTGAGGCAGAGAGACCAAAGAGGAGGCTTTTGCAATCATTCATGCAAGAGGTCCTGGGAGCAGAGAAAGGGACAGATGGGAGTGAAGTTACAGAGGTAAAATCAGAAGCAGGTACATGGTGCAATGGATAGAGCGCCTGGCTTGGAGTCAAGAAAACCTGAGTTCAAATCCAGCCTCAGATAGTTACTAGTTACTAGCTAGGTGATCCCAGGCAAGTCACTTGAACTGTTTGCCTCAGTTTCCTCATCTGTAAAAGGAGTGGTATGTGCTTGATGGCCTCTGAGGTCCCTTCCAGTTATAAATCTATGCTGCTAAGAGCAGCTTGGTGGTACAGAAGCCACAGCACCTGGTTTGGAATCAAGAAGTTCTGAGTTCAAATCTGACCTCAGACACTTACCAGCTGTATGGCCCTAGGCAAGTCACTGAACTTCAACTGCCTCCAAAAAAATAAAATCTATGATGCTATAGCCAAACCAAGCTTAGAATGTTGGGACATGTCTCTGCTTAGCCTTAAAAGGCTGAGACCCAGGAAGGAAAAAGTGGTTGAAGTTCAGGCCTCTGTCACTTGTAAAGGGCTGGTCTTCTGAAATCCCAGGCTCTCCTTTTCTCATTCTCAGTTCCCTGGAGACCCTTGAAGGGGAGTGAAGTCATTTCCTGAAGTTCCATGTAAAGAACAGCTCCATGGCCAACTGTGACATGTTGCTTCCCCTTTCCCTCCCTCAGTCATTAGCAGCCCTAAAGACACTCTGTACATAATTTGGGTCTCCTTACTTACTTGTGTCCATGTCCCACCTACCAGCAGCAGCAGCCCCCAAGGGTAGGGGCTGTTATACTCTCTGACTTTGTATCTCTGTATCTTAGGACAGGTCTTGGCACATAACATGTGCTTAAGAAATATTTGTTGATGTCAGATGACTTCCCAGTGAGATCTGACTAGCCTCCTCCTTTTCTAAGCTCAGGGCTGTGGTTCCACTCCAGCTCAGGGCAGGCAGCTCACTCCTCTGGAATAGCAGTGATAGTGTCTGCCCTGCTCAGCCAAGTCCTCTTAAAAAGTCAGGACTTTATAACAAGAGCACAGTGACTAGAGTGGCAGACCTGGAGGCAGGAAGACCTGAGTTCCAATCCAACCTCAAACACCAGCTGCATAACCCTAGACAAGTCATTTAACCCTGTTTCCTGCAGTTTCTTCATCTGTAAAATGAGCTAGATAAGGCAATGGCAAACCAATCTAATATCT
This sequence comes from Bettongia penicillata ogilbyi, assembly GCA_023548195.1. NCBI lineage: Eukaryota > Metazoa > Chordata > Mammalia > Diprotodontia > Potoroidae > Bettongia > Bettongia penicillata. The sequence continues at coordinate 2,084,143 of JAJHZJ010000696.1, read as the reverse complement.
TTGCCAAGAAAACACAGTCAGTCACGACTGAAATGACTAAACAACGATAACAATATTTAGTAATTTAGTAGGAGTCTCTTTCCTCTGTCCTTTCCACAAAGGCAGTCAAACACTCACATGGATTCAGACCCAAGATGAGTCCAGGCAGATAAACAGCCCTCACCACCTCACACTAAGCTAATAATGGCTTAGCACAATGCCAAATGTTAGTAACTTGCCCAAGTCACTCAGGAGCAGGCAGGACTGGGGTCTGAGCCCTGCCGGGCCCCTATCCATTCATTTCATCATGCTCCCTTAGTTCACAGTTAGTCAGGGGAAGCAATGGAGAGAGTGCTAGGCTTACACTCAAGAAGACTCAAGAGTTCAAATCCAGTCTCAGATACCTACTGGTTGGGTGGCTGTGGGCCAGTCACTTAACCTCTGTCTGCCTCAATCTTCTAACCTGCAAAATGGGGATCACAATAGCACCTGCCTCCCAGGATTGACATCAAGATCAAATAAGATATTTGCGAAGCCCTTAGCAGAACACCTGGCACAAGAGGGTGCTTAATGAATTTTTGTGCCCTTTCTCCCTTTCTCTGATCACTCTATGAATGACCAGAATCTTAGTAAATGGAGGAGAAAGAGAGCATAAAGGCAAAGGAATATTGAGTCTTTCAGCAATTGATTTCCACTCCTATCTCTCCCAAGGGCAGCTAGGTGGCACCATAGTGCACAGAGCACTGGAGTTGAAACCAAAAAGACTCCTCTTCCCAAGTTCAAATCTAGACTCAGACACTTAACTGCGTGGCCCTGGGCCAGTCACTTAATCCTTTTTGCTTTAGTTTCCTCATCCATTAAATGAGCTGGAGAAGGAAATGGCAAACTCCTCTAGTATCTCTGCCAAGAAAATTCCAAGTGGGGTTACGAAGAGTCAGATGTGACTGTAATGCCTAAACAGCACCTCTCTCCCAGTTGATACAGTTGCAAAAAGCAAAGGCCAGAAAACAGAAACATGTAAATGGGAGGTTGGACCAACTGTAAAAATGCCCCAGTGTGCCCCTAAACCCATCCAAAACCAGAATGGGTCGCATCATGGGACAGAGTGAGTTCCCGGTCACTGAAGATCTTCAGGCAATCTGGATAGTACGGGTAAAAGTCTGACTCTGGTAGGGACTGGGCTAGACACCCGAGGTCCTTCCAAATTTAGCTTCAGTGCAAAAGATAAACTTTCTGAATATCTGTTGCTGTTCAGTTGCATTCAGTCATGTCTGAATCCTTCATCTTATATGTGAGGAAAAGAGACTTGCCCTCCTAGTGTCCCCTTGGTGTCACTGACTGGATTCCAAAGCCAATGATCTTTTCCACAAGGAACTGGAGAAAGTAGGATATTGTTGAGGCAATGATTGTGAGTGAAAGTACTCGGAGCTCTAGTAAGCTGTTGTGTAACAATGTAGCCAGCAAGCCCAGGTCTAGGCTTACAAAGACCAGGTTCAAGCTTGGATGCTTTCCCCAAATCCCTCTCTTTGGCTCCTACCCCAGGCCCAGAGTTCCAGGGGAACTTATCTGTGGAAGACAAGTTTCAGATTTGCTCCTCCACCCCTGCCCTAGGACTCATGTCCCCATTCTTGGCCCCAGCTCCAGCTAGGTCCAGGAATTCCAGGAATGCCTCTTCCTTTCAGGGGGCGGGCTTCAGGAATTCCTCTGATGGGTGGTTCTGGCTGCAAGCAATCTTTCCTCCTCCTCCTCACTTCCTGCCAGCCACAGTCTCATGAAGGCAGCTATTTCTGGGGCCAAGAGGCTATTTACAGGGGCTGGGGAAATAAGCAAGGCCCTTTTCTTCCTGTGCCCAGGCCTGGTACCCAAGCCCTGTCTGGCTGGAGCCTGCTCACAGCTGCCAGCTCAAACGTGTAACATGTCTTGCTTGTCTATCATTGTTCCGGCCAGCTGTCCACGGCCCAGCCCAGCTGGATCAGTTGTTTAGCAACAATAACCAAACCTGGGGATTTTTTAAGACCATGCCAACCCACAGCATTAGCCTACATAGTACAGCCTGAGCCTGCCCTAGAGGCAGCAAATCTATCTGATCCTGACAACCTGTGTGACTCCCCCTATAAACGAATGGAGCCCACGGTGTCTGGAATTCTCAAGTGTTCCACCTCCTGCAAGAGGCCTTCTCCCGTAGCTCTTCCCTAACCCATTAGTGCTTTCTCCTTTTTTTGAGCACCTTACTTTGTGTTATACTTTCATTTTGTCTTAGTCTGTGTATACTTCATGCTTATTTATCTGTTTAAACATCGTATTCTCCCAGTAGTAAGCTCACTGAGGGCAGACCCTCTTCTGATTTTGTCTTTGTACCTCAGGCACCTAGAACACTGTAGACACATCATAAATAAATGAAAGGTCCCTTCTGGCTCCCATCCGCAGGTACTTTGGGTCTCTGAGGAGAAAAGACTGTGCAAATCCACATTTCTAAATCAGGGTTTTTCATGAGGGCTCTGTGAACGTAAAACAATCATTTTGACAATCATATTTCAATCCAATTATTTTCCTTTGCAATCCAATTTAATTAAGAATTTAGAAACATTGTTCAGAGAAGGAGTTTGTAGGTTTCTGCAGGCTGTGGAAGAGGCCCACACTACAAAAACTCGGATCTCTGAGGATCTGATGGTTGAGCCCCTAAAGCCGCTGTATTAGCTAGGAGCTTGGTGCCTCCTCTCCTCCCTGGTCAGAACACCTCACTAGCTCCCAACCTCCCCGGCTTAGCTGGAGAAGCTCTGGCAGGTCTCCAAAATATCTGCCAGAGGAGGCAGTTGCGGCATGTCCTTAGGAGGTAACTAAGGCACACACTGCCCTATGGGGCCCGTATTAGAAAAGTCAGGCTAGATTTTCCAGAGCAATTTGAGATGAAAATAGCCCACTCCTGCAACATGAGACTCCTGGGTATGGGGTTTTCATGGCATTTCAGTCTGTTTTCATCGCTTTCACTCTCCGTATCTGATGAGTGTCACCTAGAGCAATGATGAAACTTCTGAGCCCTAAAAACACCCTAGTCTAGGCTTGACCTTGCTCAGACTCTCACTGATGGGCAGATTGCGTAGAAGCGATGGCATGTCTTTGGATGCCTTCCAGGGGTCATTCAGACACTGTCTCATCCAATGAAGTGTTTGCTTTGAAAGTCAATGGGATTGGTGACTTAAAACAAGGAACAGGTTTCTTTAGGTGGTGCCAAGGCAGCTGGAATGTTCTCACTGATAAGAGTCCCCAGATTCTTTCAGTGAACACAAATCTCAGAGGTTTTTTCATAAAAGGTTCTTTCACGAGTTTGAAAATCAAAAAAAGCTTTGCCCCCTGCTGAGGAGCAGCATTTTACTAATCTGGCAAATTGACAGACTTGATAGCATCAGAGCTTTAGAGTTGGGGGTGGGGCAGGGCAAGGTATCAGCCATCTGGTCCTACCTTCTCATTTTATGGATGAGGAAACTGAGCCCTAGAGCTGAATGTAGAGCTGAAAGAGACTTCAGTGACTTACCTCCTCATCTGTAAAATAAGGAAACTGAGGTCCAGAGAAATGATTTAGCACATTTTAAGTTCTAGAGCTGAAAGAGACCAAAGAGGTCATCTAGCTTATCCCTCTAATCTTTTTTCAGAGACTTGGCAAAAAGACCTTGGATACTTGCTGGCTCTGTGACCTGGGCAAGTCACTTAAATTCTATTTGCCTCAGTTTCCTCATATGTAAAATGGGGATCTATATAATAGCCCTACCTCCCAGGGTTGTTGTAAGGATTGGATCAAAGAGAAAATAATTGTATATACATAGCACACTGTGTGGCACAGAGTAAACACTATGTAAATGTTAGTTATTATTAAAGTGCTACCACCGTATTTGGTACAAAATAAGCACTTAATAAGTCCTTTCTTTCTTTCTCTTTTTCCTTCCTTCCTTCCTTCCCTTATTCCTTTCTGCCTACCTGCCTTGCTTCCTTCCTTCAAGGGCTCAGCTTCCTTATCCGTAAAATAAGCGTTGAGCCCAACACCCTATAAGGTCCCAAGCAGCCCTAAATCTATGATCCTCAAGAGCCAAGATCAATGAGTCAACAATCCTTTGGTTGATCTGTTGCTCTCGGTAGACACGCCATACATGTTGACAGTCTCAGAGCTTCTCTCTGTGCCACTCCTGTTTTACTTAATTTCCCCTGTGGAGTAAATTAGATGTTTTGTTGCCATAGGTCTGTGCTCTACCTTCTAAGTGGCCTGTGATTACGACTATTTTTGTAGCCTGATATTTCACACACTGTGTCCCTCATCATTAACTTTCTGCTTCAATTTACCTTCCAGTAAACAAGTGGCAAGCCAAGTGGTACAGTGGAGAGAGGACCGGGTCTGGAGTCAGGAAGATCTACATTCAGATATGGTCTCAGTCCCTTACTAAGAATGTTACCCTGGGCAAGTCACTTAGCCCCTGTTTGCGTCAATCCTTCATCTGTAAAATGGGGACACATTGAAGAAGGAAACGGCAAACCATTTCAGTATCTCTGCCAAGAAATGAGTCCAACATAAGTGAACAACACTGTGACCAGTCTTCACCTACCTTAGCATCCTGTTCCACTAGGTCTTCATTGAGTCCATCATCAGAGTCTCGGTTAGCCTAGAACAGAGCCAGGAAAGCACAATGTTAAATCATAGCACAGCCAGAATACCAGCTGTCCTCCTCACCTGAGATCTTGGTGAAATGAAAACAAGATACAGATACGTCATGGGGAAAGAAGAAAAAACTAACATTTGATCAGTTAGCACAGCACATGGATTTTATCTAAGGCCAATTCAGGACAAAAAAAAAATGTGGCTTTTTAAGATGACTATGAATTAACTGTAGGTTCACATGAAGAGAATTAGAACAATGGCCAAATAATGTAAATAAAAAAAGAACTCAAGACAACCCGACTCAGACCAATCACAACGGCCAGGCTTGGTTCCAAAGAACAGATGAAACACAGCGCCCTCTTTTTGGGAAAGAAACACAAAAATCAGGCAGGAAGACCTGAGTTCAAATTCAGTCTCAGACACTCACTAGCTGGGTAACTGTCTGCCTCAGTTTATTCAATTCTACAGTGAAAATAATAATAGAGTCTATCTCCCAGGTTTTTGTAAGGATTAAGTGAAATGATAATTGTAAAGTGCTGGCAGATAGTAAGTACCCTATAAATACTAGCCATTATTACAAGATTAACAGACTGGACCTTATGTTCTCTAAGGCCCCTTATGACCTACAAGATGAGGAACTGGAAGAAAGAGGTCACTTTCACAAGGTTGGAGGAGGCCTTCTAGTTGGGGTGGGGAAGAGTGGTGAGAAAAATTGGGGGAACGTTTCATTAAGGAGGATGGCTTGAGTTAAGCCTTGGTGGAAGAGAAGCCCTCCAAGAGCAGACAGCATGTTCCAGGTGCAGGGGATGGGATGGTTTAAGCAAAAAACTATCTCAGAAGCATTTTCCATCCCCCTCACTGGCACAAATCACCATTTCTCCTTGGACTCCTCCCAGCAACTTGTCCCGCATCACGTTAGGTGCTCATTCTATTTTGCCATCTAACAAAACATGGCAGACAGCTCCCTGCCCCTACTAAATTAGAACTCGAGATCCTAGAGGACAGAGGCTGGGTCTTATATGGGATGTCCCCAAAGTCTTAGTGCAGTTTAAACTTATTAAAGCTTTAATAGCTTTATCTGAAATAATAAGCTGCATAGTTCACAGGCCACTATCAACCCATCTTTCACTCCTGCATTAACTACATTAACTAATATATAAGTATAAATACAATTTGCATTTCTTTACCAAAAAGAGGGAGGTGTGTTTCAATTTTTTGCATTAAGTAAGTATTTATTTACTTTAACCCACTTGGGGGCAGAGGTTATTTTCATTTTGTCTTTGGATGTCCAACACACAACCTTGTGCCCTGAAAACAGCAGGTGCTTAATAAATGTTAGATTACTGGACTGAATTAGATATCACTGTATTGCCAATAGGGCTCTGCACACAGAAATGCTGAGTAATAATTTTCTGTTGAACGCATGACTCATAATCCACAATTTGGGGAAGGGGGAGAGAAAGGATCAGCCTCAGGTCTCCTACCTCCCCCCACCTACCCCATTACCCTGCCCTGAATAAAATCAGCCTGACCAGAAAGCTGCAGGGGAAAGAGGGAGCCTGGATAGTGTATTTATCAGATTTATGGAGAATAGAAAAATTTTTGACTAAACAAGACAAAGAAAACAATATGAAGTGCAAAATGGATAATTTTGAGTACACTAAATTGAAAAGTTTTTGCACAACCCCAATGCAACCAGGATTAAGAAGGAAGCAGAAAACTGGGAAAGAATTTTTGCAACTAGTATCTGTGTTAAAGGCCTCATTTCTAATATATATAGAGAACTGAGTCAAATGTACAAGAATACAAGTCATTCCCCAGTTGATAAATGTTCAAAGGATATGAACAGGCAGTTTTCAGAGGAAGAAATTAAAGCTATAGTCATTAGAGAGATGCAAATCAAAACAACTCTGAGATATCACATCATACCTATCAGATTAGCTAACATGACAAAACAGGAAGATGATAAATATTGGAGAAGATATGGGAAAGTTGGAACACTTATGCATTGTTGGTAGAGCTGTGAGCTGGTCCAGCCTTTCTGGAGAGCAATTTGGAACTATGCCCAAAGGGCTACAAAAATGTGCATACCCTTTGACCCAGCAATACCACTTCTAGGACTATATCCCCAAGAGACCATAAAAATGGGAAAGGGTACCACATGCATAAAAATATTTATAGCAGCTCTCTGTGGTGGCCAAAAACTGGACATCAAGGGTATGCCTATCAATTGGAGAATGGCTGAATAAATTATGATATATGAATGTAATGGAATACTATTGTGCTGCAAAAAATGATGAACAGGGAGACTTCAGAGAGGCCTGGAAAGACTTACATGAACTGATGCTGAGTGAAAGGAGCAGAACCAGGAGAACTTAATACACAGCAACAACCACAGCGTGCGAGGATTTTTTCTGGTAGACTTAGAACTACACTGCAATGCAAGGACTTAAAAAATTCCCAATGGTCTCTGAAGACAAAATGCCTTCCACATCCAGAGAAAGAACTATGGAATTTGACTGCAAAATGTAGCAGATCATTTTCTTTTGTATTATATTTTGGTTTGTTTTATTTCTCCCATTCATTTTAATTCTTCTATGCAACATGACTAAGGTGAAAATGTATTTAATGGGAATGTATATGTAGAACCCATATAAAATTGTATGTTGTCTCAGGGAGGAAGGAGGCAGGGAGGAGGGAAGGAGGGGGAAAAAAAATGTAAAATATATGGAAATGATTGTAGAACACTGAAAACAAATAAAATAATTTTTAAAAAAAAGTACAAGCAAAAAAAAAAAAGAGTAAGCCTGACTTCATGGGTCCTGAATTTGAATGCCCACTCTGCCATCTAACAGTGTGACCTTGGGCTAGTCTCTAAATTTCTCTGGGCCTTGGTTTGTTCATGCATAAAATGAGGAGTTTGATTAAATGGCTTCTGAGGTCCTTTTCAGTTCTAAGTCTATGACACTTGTAGTATAGACAAAGAGAACCTGGGAATTTCCCATAAGTATTTGTGGGCTGGCCATGTGTACATTATCAGAGATTCCCAAGTACAAACATGCACCATCTGTAGTTCTATTGAAGATTGTCCATGATTTTGTTGGCGGGGAGATTTCCTCCTCAGAATCACATCACAGCCTCCTGTACTTTAGTAGGTCTTCACAAGGTACCATGGCCAAAAGCATCCCTAATTATTAATTCACTGTTGGGTAATGAGACTCTCTACACTTAACTAGGCTGATTTTCCCAAAAGACAGACTCAGTTTGTCTCTGGCCCTATCAGGCTCTTTCTACCCTGGCAGAACCTTCTGAACTTTGGCCTTCCATAACATGGGCTTCAAACACTTAAGTACTCCCTCATGCCATGAGAAGGCACAAGGGGAAGGCATTCAATACAAAAGATGGCCATCACCACTGGTTAAACAGATAATGATCCCAAACACAGAAAATGAGGCAAGATTTAAGAGAGACACATTTCAGAAATACTCTACTTAATAGATTCAGATCAGCACTGCTAACTGTAGAGCTCCTCACCTCCCTCCTCCAACCCTCACAAAGACATTACCTGCAGAAGAACCACCAGCATCCTCTGGTAGTATCCAGAAGTATCCCCAATGACATCATCCTCCAGACTGGAGCCATACTCTGCAAGGAAACAAGTCCACATGACCTATCAATACCATAGAGCACCTCCACTCTGGAGGCCAAGATGGTAAGGGGATAGTGGAATATGCCATAGAAGGCCTGGCTGAAGAATCTGGGGACATTTTTTGTTTTGTTTTTTTGCTTGTACTTTTTTTTTAATTATTTTACATTAAGAGTTGGGGAAGAAGGAACTGTCTTCAAGCATTTAAAGAGCCATCACATGGAGGAGGGATGGCTAATGCTAGCTAATCACTGTCTTCCCTAATATGGGGGACTCAGATGTGAATGCAATAGGGTCTGACCAGGGCTGTCACCACCCCAGGCCTTGATCTGACATTTCTTAATAACATTTTTTTAATAACTTTCTTAATAACTTTTTTTTTAGCTGTCACATTATATAGTTAGGAGTCAAAATGGATATAGAACTAGACTTGGAGGAAAGAAAATCTGAGTTCAGATTTAGCATCAAGCACTTATCTGTGTGACCCTGAGCAAGTCATTTAAACTGTCTGCCTCAGTTTTCTTAAATGGAAAATGTAGACAAAAGAAGCATCTCTGTTCCCTGGGTTGTTGTGAAGCTAAACGAGATAACGTCTATAAAGGGCTTAGTGCAGTGCCTGGAACATAGTAGGCAACCAATACCTTTCCCCTTTTCCTACTGACTTATCTTTTCCTGTACTACAAAGCCCAGCATTTTTTCCAGACAAAAGGCCACTCTTCTTTCATATTGTATTTAGGAATAATAAAGCATATTTTTTTAACCCAAGTCTCAGACTTTACATATATCCTTTTGAACTTTTCCTTATTAGATGGTACCCAAGGCTTGCAATTGTCAAGGTCCTTTGGGATATTGACTTTGTCATGTGATGTGTTAGGTACTGCCCCTAGATGTAGCTTTGAAGAAGGCACTCCTCTATACCTTTCTCTATGTCATTTCACTACTGAAGAGAGAAGGAAAATGGAATTCCTTGACTTGGTCTAGCCAGTGACTGTTCTGTTTTATCTGCAGAGCAGGGATGGCCAGTAGTGACCACCAGAAGAAACTCATTTCAATAATTACCTTCTTCATAAGCCTGTTTTATGCCCTGTAATTCTTGTGGGGTTCTGGATGCCAGAATTTCGGTCAACACTTTTTCATTTGTCCCAGCTCCCTATGGGGAAAACAATGGAAGATAAGGAGAAAATCAGCACAAGTCAACAAAAGAAAATAACCAAGATTAGGCACGTCTTAGAACAGACCAAGCCAAACACTTTCTAGCTGGGTTGCAGACTCTGAGATACAGGGAAGCTTAATTAGGGAAAGTTCAGGGAAAATCACCTACTATATGCCAAGCACTGTGTGAAACAATTTTCCTTATTATCTCATTTAATCCTTACAACATCCCTGGAAGATCTCTATTTTTAAGTTGAGGAAACTGAGGCAGACAGAGGTGAATGACTTTTTCAGGGTTCTATAGCTAGTGTCTGAGACAATATTTGAACTCTTCTTGGTTCTCCCTAGCCCTGGGCAGCTAGGTAACGTTGTGGATAGAATGCTGGGAGGGGAATCAGGAAGACCAGAGTTCAAATCCAGCCTCAGACACTTACTAGCTCTGTCACCTTGGGCAAGTCACTAATTCTATTGACCTCAGCTTCCTCATCTATAAATAAGCTGATGAAGGAAATGGCAAACCACTCCAGTATCTTTGCCAAGAAAACCCCAAATAGGGACATGACTAAAAGATGGAACAACTTCCTAATGCCAGTGTTCCACCCAATGTTCTACTCAGCTGCCTACTTACAGAAAGAAAACTAGACATGATATTATTTCAATCCCTGAAACTAAGGCTCAGAGAAGGTTAGGGTCTGGTGACACTTTCAATTTGAAGCAGAACGAGCATAAGATCCCAAGTCTCCTGAATCCCAGGCCAATGTTCTGTCCTTCCTAGCTAAAACGCCTCCTTTTCTTTAACACAAATGCCTCCAACCAGATTTCCCGACTTTGTAGTCAGGACATAGAAGTAATTTCTTGGAGATAAAGTTTTAATTAGACACTTCTATGACCCTGATGTGCCCATAGATTGTACACATCCATGAGTCTATCTCCCATTTTTATCCAGTTTAATCGATAAGCATTTATTTTGTGCAAAGTGTCATGTTTGGCACCAACCAGGAACTTCCATTTTACTAAGAAGAGAGAGAGAGTGAGGACCTGGAATCAGCAGGACCTGAGTTCAAATCTGAGGCAAGTCACTTAACTTCTCTCTGCCTCAACTTCCTCATCTGCAAAATAGGAATGATACTAGTAACTAACTCCCAGGGTTGTTGTGCCAGTAAAATGAGATAATAATGGTAATGTCTTTTGCAAATCTTAAAGCACTGCTGGTATAATTATTACTGCTATTGGTCATAATTTACCACATGGATAGTAAATATTTTGCCCCATAACTGGTATTATGAATGAATAAAGTAAGTCAATTGGATGATTTCTAAAAATTAACTTATTAAACTTTAAAACAACCAATCAAATTTTCTTTATAATAATTTCATAGATTTAGAGCTAGAAAGTATGTTAGAGGTTACCAAGTCCAACCCTTGCATTTTATACATAGGGATAATGAGGTCTAGTAAGATTAAATGTCTTGCCCAAGGTTACACAGACACACTCAAGATTTAAACCCAGACCCTCAAATGCAGTACTTCTCACACAGCTTTAGGAAGAAAAGACACAGACAATCTCAGCTCCAGAAAGAATTCCAAAGTCGGAAACTTCTGCCCATCTGCTCAACGGTCTTGACGGCTCTCTCCCAGCCAACCCTCTCCTGCAGCAGAGACAGGATGGGTACAAGTGCAAGGAAAATTGAAAGTTATAGATACCCCTCTTCTGGGCTAGTGGGAGTGAAGGGGGATGAGGAAAAGGCTGCATCATGATGGGACGGGATGGGGGTGGGGGGGCATGAAAGGACTGATCAGACCTTTCTTCAGATAAATAAAAAGGACCCATACAACCTGCTTCCTTCAACTGAAGCTTCTCAGGTTAGATACTAAAAGGTATGGGTCCCCTGTCACCTGTAGCCCTGACCCACTGTGAGATGGGGGTCCAGGGAGGGCTCAACCAGAATGTGGTTTTTAAGTGCAGGAGAGAGGAAGTTAGGCACGTTAGAGAAATTGATCATCTCCTAGATTAGGGCAGATTCTGAAGGGACCCAGTGAGACACCGGAATTGCTGTTGGCGAAATTCTTGAGGAAACATTTAATTAGGAGAGGATGATTCCTCGGAAAGGATAATTGTTTCAGATGAAGACAATAGGTACTGATAGTCTGCCTCAAAGCAGTGAATTGTCCATTAGATCCTTGCCTTTCAGAAAAGAAGATAGTGTCCCTGGGAACAGATACAGAAAGCCCTTCTGCCAAACATTGAAACTGAGGGATAAGGAAACTAATGTTGATTGGTAAAGGGCTTTATATGGCTTTTCTCACTGGATCCTCAGGACAGCACTGTAAGATAGGCAATATAATCATTCCCATTTTACAGATGAGGTTGTGACTTGCCCTGGGTCACCCAGGTACTGAGTAGCAGAGGCATGATTTGAACCCAGGTCCTCTGACTCCAACAAAGTCCAGCCCTCTAGCCACTATGATATGCTGCTGCTTTTTGTGTTGGTGGTTGTTATCTGGTTATTTTGGCCGGAAGCATTACTAGTCACCAGGGTCTACACTGTGAGATACAGTATGGTATCTTGTACTCAGAAGGAGAGAAAAATAATGGGGCAAAAAACTCCCCATCATGACAACTCTCTCTCATTTCCCTTCTTAAACTAAAAATAGGAAGTGTTTCCTCCCAGCACGAATCCCAGGGCTTTGAATACAATAGCAATTTACTAAGTGTTTGTTGAATTAAACTGTATTATCAGGGTCCTCTTAGCTTTACTCATTGATAGCCAGAAAGATAAGCTAGGGATGTGATTTGTAATTTTTTTTTTGGTAGAAGAAACTCCCAGATAAGTGAGGCAGCTTCCAATGCAGGCTGGCACATCTTTGAGAGTGAAAACTGAGCAGTGTGGGAGGTGACCGGTCCAGTATCCCACAACCAGTATAGCTCAGATGTGTCTCTTTGGTTCTCTAACCACTAAACCATACCATCTTTCTCCTATAACAATAAATTCTCAAATTAACACCCAAGGTGGCAGATAACTGAAAGCTCTGACTTCATGAGAGGAAGAATGTGAAGGATATTATTATTAAATTCAGCAGAAATAAAGACGCAAATGTTTGTCTAAAAATGGCATGTTGATTTCCTTCCTTCTTCTCCTCCCCCGCCCCCCCCCCCCCCCCCCCCCCCCCCCCCCCCCCCCGGCTCCAGCCTCCCCAAAACCATTCAGAGCCATTTGTAAAAAGAGAACCAAAGAACATGGTTAGGCATTTTCACCTTCCCTGCTAAACAAACCACTGCAAGAAGATGCACTCTTTACTGCCTTTAAGAGTAGATGTTTCTTCTTCCTCCACTCCCTTACCTTCAGAGCATGCTTCAGTTCATAGGCATCATAGAGCCTGGCCGGCTTCATCAGAGCCACGATGAGTTTCTCAAATTTCCCCGTTAGCTCTGATTTCAAGTCATCCAGAAGATCCTGCCGAAAGAAAAACACAGATGGATTGACCCGGAAGGAGTGGTAAATGATTCCCTTCTCACAGACACAAACTATCTCTTCAAAAATAATAGATATTCATAGAGTCACAGATTTAGAGTCAGAAGGGTACTTTAAAGATCACAGCACCCAACCCCCTCATTTTACAGATTTGGAAACTGAGGAGCTGAGGTTTGGTGCCTTGCCCAGGGTCACACAACTAGTAAGTGTCAGTGGTATGGCTTGAACTCAGATTCAAGTCCAGGACTTTTAACCACTGTAATATACCATTCACTTCTAAATTAAAAGTTAGGTGAACATAATTAAGAAAAGATCTGAAGAAAAAGCCTTACGTGGTAATCAATTTTCAACCTTCAGCATTTACTAAGTGCTAACTATATGCTACATTGGCACAATGAAAACAATCCCTGCCCTCAAGAAGCTTATATTCTAAAGGGGGAGATCAGTATGTACAAGATACATATGGAGCAGATAAAGTTCACCGTTAGATGGAAAGGCTCTAGCAACTGGGACCAGGAAGTCAAGGCATTGTGAGAGGCAGAGGTAAGGAGGGAGGGCATCCCAGGCATTAGGGGATGGTCAGTACAATGATTCAGAGACTGGAGATGGTGTGTGTGTGTGTGTGTGTGTGTGTGTGTGTGTGTGTCTTTGTATGTGTGTATGTGTGTGTCTGTGTGTGTGTGTTTATGTGCACAAGAGCACACTCGGTGACCATTATAACTGCATCACAGAGTCAGTAGAAGGAAATAATATGTAATAGCTGAAAGTGGATGAGTATGTGGGGTCCAATAGTGAAGGGCTAAGGCTAAAGAAGTTTCTATTTAACTCTGGAGATAATAATAGAGAACTCATAGGGAGTTTATGGAACAGGAGGGTAGCATTGTCAGACCTGTACTATAAGAATAATATATATTTATATATTACTTATATAATAGCATAATTATAGACAGCTTTGAGGTTTGCAAAATAATCCTAGGAGGTGGGTGCTATTATGATCTCCCTTTTATAAATGAGGAAACTGAGGCAAACAGCATTAAGTGACTTGCCCAGGATCATACAACTATTAAGTGTCTGAGGTCAGATTTGAACTGAGAAAATTGAGTCACACCAACTCCAGGCCAGGTGCTCTATCCAGTGCAGTGCTACCTAACTGCCTATTTCAAACACACTTCATGTATCCTGATCTTGTCATATTTTATTCAGTGATTTCACAGTGGACACTTACCCGGCCAAATAAAGTTTTAAATGCCACTGCAATTTCTTGGCGCTGGGCATTGCTTCGGGCTGTGAGAAGAGTCAGGATGCTTTCCTCATCAGTACCTGCAATGAATTCATAAACAGTCTCAGTACTTTTCCTGAATATACCCACTCTCTCAGGCTCCACAGTGGCCCCGTTCCCTTAAAAAAAAAACAACCCACAATACTCTGCAGGGTTATCTTTCCCTAATTTTTCAATTCTCCACTCTCTCCAGTTAGCAGCTACAGTTCTAACTCTTACTATGTTTCTTGGTGGGCACAAAAAGATCATTGGCATTTTTCAAAAATACCCATTTTGGGGACTCAGGTCCCATACCATCATGCCATCACAGAGTGTGAATGTAGCTCTGGGTTCTGAACCAGTGGCTGGCAAGCTACAAAGCCTTCAAGTACGAATTTAGTGATATCCTATGCTCCTGTCATGGATAAATCAAAGGTTTGGAGGACCAGAGCTAGAAGGGAATTGAGAGGCTAACTAATTCAATCAACCTTGTCATTTCGTAGATGAGGAAACAAAGGCCCAAGGACATTAACTTTCCAAATGTTACATGGGCCTAAGTGACAGACCAAAGAGTTGACCCTGAGTCCTTTGACAACTGAGTTGATGATTCTTCCACTGTATCAGGGTGCTAAAGGCAGCCTTAGAGGGAAGGCAATAGCAAAGTTTCTTAAACTAAACCTCTAAGTGAAGCAAAGATTAAGGCATCATTACCAAGAATGCTGATGTATTTAAAAAAAAAAAAAGCACACAAAATGCTGAAGACTTTCTTACCAAGTCCCTTCATTGCTTTCCGAAGGGTTTCAGCATCAGCCCGGTCATCAAAGCCAGCAAAAGGAGTCACTGTGCCTCTGGTGGCCTAAAGAGACAAAGGATAGATTGTCTACTGAGATTCATGCTATGATTTGTACAACCAGAAACATGGAACATATCAGTTCTTCAAACAGCAAGTATTTGCTAATCACCTACTATGTACCAGATAGGACGTTCTGACTCTGAAATACGCAGGCTATAATATCTCTCCCCAGTCTGTTCTCCAACTCAGTAAGAGGGACTGAGAAAGAAAACAGTGTGTGAAAATAAGACTGAGGGAAATTCACAAATAGTAATTATAACTTTGAATGTGAATGGGATGCTTACAGCAGCTCTCTCTGTGGTGGCAAAGAACTGGAAATTGCAGGGATGCCCATCAATCAGGGAATGGCTAAACAAGGCAGGGCATATGATTGTGATAGAACACGACTGTGCTATAAAAAATGATGAGCTCAATGATCTTAGAGAAACATAGAAAGACTTGCATGCAATAACAAAAAACAAAATGAGCAGGACCAAGAAAACACTGTATACATTAACAGCAATATTGCTTTAAGAACGACTGTAAGTAACTAAATCACTTTGCCTATTACAAATACACAAATTAAAAATAAGGGACACATGAACAAAGAAACTCTCTGCATCCAGAGAAAGAACTGATACAGAAGTGTGTATAGAATAAGTTTACATATATGTGTGTGTGTATACACCCCTATTTGTGTCTAATGGTAGCCATTTCTAGGGGAAGGGGAGGGGAAAAAAGAAATTTCCATGATAACTTTTGTTGCATATTTGGATGGAACAGCAGCAAGTTGTACATGACGGATTTGCAGTTTCATGTACAGTCATCTCTTTTACTATACAGTGTTATAGAAATGTTTGCCTTGTTCCATGAATTGAAAATAAAAAAATTTTGAAAAGAGGAAGTAAACCTAGAACATGGGGTTCTAGGCAAACCTCTAAGGCTGTAAGTTACAGGGAAGATGGCTACCTGCATTGAGAGAGGGAGTTTCCTTACCCAAGCCAATGAAATCACAAATCCTATCCCTATCCCTCACCCTATCCCAAGGATGTGCTAAAACTTCTGAAAGCCAACTGTTAAATTTTCATGGTGAACATTTATAGCTCAGAAATAAAGTTACAAATCAGGAATTTAAAAATCCTTACTCAAAACACAAACCTACATTGTAATAGGAGAGACAAGTCACATATCAGCATCTATCGAGTAAACATGAAATAGAGACAAAGGAGTTGGGGGTGGGGGCACCAGCAGGTAAACACAATGAAGAATCACAATGAAGAAGGTAGTGTCTGAACTGAAACGTTTCAATTCTGTGAGAGGAACCAAAAGATCTGTTTGGCGAAATCACAGGGTGAATGTGGGCAAGTATATAAGCTGGAAAGAGGGGGTGGGGAAAGTCATAAAGGGCTTTAAACACTAAACAGAGGACTTTACATTTGCATCACATTTTATGATTTATTAAAGAAACTTCATTGGGCTGCAGAACATTCTGGTCCCCACTAGGAGGTGAAAGGGATGTTGATCTCCCATGACTTGAAGCCACGTTACCCAGGATGGTAGGTGGGGAGGCCAATATGCCTGAACGCACTGAGCTCACAGGGGCATGACCGTTCCTGGGCTGTCCCAGTACTCCAGGTTAATGCTTTCATTCTTATGCCTCTCATTGCCGAACAGAGCTCAGTTTGTGCGTTGGGAGGCAGGGATGTCTTCTTCGCTCTTGTTAAACATACACAAGATGAATTATTCTCAAGGCCATGTCCTAAATCTGTCTCTTCTTCCACTGACTAGATCTCTCCCTACTTGGATTTGGTCAGTGTACTCGACCTGAGGCAAAAAAAAAAAAAAAAAAAACTAGAGCCAAAGAATCATCACTTTCACGTCTAAACAAGCCTCTACCATGACCCCACCATTGCGAAAATGGACACACTCTTGTATGCTGCTTGGCTAGCAATGCTTACATGACCCAATAAAATCAAAAACAACATATGTCAGGTCTTATTTCAATAACAACCTATATTTACAAAGTATCTTGGGGTTTTGTGATGCCCCATGAAACTGATAATTGTGACCTACTCTTTGCAAACCTATTCGAGGTTTTCTTGGCAAAGATATTAGACTGGTTTGCAATTTCCTTCTCCAGCTTATTTACAGATAAAGAACTGAGGAAAACAGAGTCAAGTGACTTGCTCAAGGTCACACAACTACTAAGTGCCTGAGCCCAGATTATAGCTCATGAAGATGAGTCTTCTTGTTTCCAAGCCCAGTGGTCCACTGTGCCACCTAGCTACCTACAGAGATAGTCAATACCAAACAACCACAAGAGTAACCAGGTGTCTTCCTCTCTGTCCGCATCGATCCTGTTTCACATTCTGGTCATTCAGTGCGGTCTGTCCTCACCACATCCAGCATCTCTCAGCGCTCTTGCTGAATACAGTATTCATGACTTTTAGGTGTTAGGTTTCTGTACAGGCTAACAGTTTTGACTGCTTTTATTTCTTGATCCTGAGCCATATTTTCCAACATACTACTAATGTGCATCGAAGTCAGAGTACTCCAATGTATGTTCATTTAAGCTGAATGATCTCATGGACTTTTCTACCTCCCCACTGATACCAAATGAGATACTAGTAAGGGCTTAATAAATTTTTGTTCCCTCTCCATTCTTTGCACTAGATGGTGGTATACAGGTTGTAGCTATCTTTATGGTGACCTTTTCAAAGATGCTGATCATGAGTTTTTTTGTTGCAAAGTGGCCTGGTAGCCCATGTCACCAGGTGTCTTGGCATTCTTAGAGAGACTATGAAGTAAACTTGACTGTCTCTTAGTCTGTCTCTCCAAGAAGACCCCATGAGTCACCCCTCCATTCTGCTGCAAGTGTCTTTGTTCACGTGATTTTATTTAGAATAAATATATCAGTAATAATGTGGTTTGGTTCCTCAAGGAGTAAGTCATAAGATTGTAGCTCACCACTTTAGTGCAGGGGTGAGAAACCTGTGACCTTCTAGGTCCTTGGGTGCGACTTTTTGACTGAGTCCAAGTTTTACAGAACAAATCCTTTTATTAAGGAGATCTGTTCTGTGAAGTCTGGATTCAAAGGGCTGCACTTGAGGACCTAGAACTGGATTCAAAGGATCTGCACTGAGGATATAGGTTCCTTACCCCTGCTTTATTGACAGAAGGAACCTTAGGTCATCTAGTCTACTCATCTCAATTTATAAATGAAAGAATGGGGGTATGGAGAGTTTGAGTAAAAGATCCTAATACATAGCTCTTTCTACTTTGCCATACACTCTCACACACACAGCCTTTCTACTTACCTTCCTCCCCACATGGTGCCCTTCCCCTTCCCCTACTTTCTAGGTCCCCTTTCTATTCTATGGGGTTTCCCCACTATAATTTAGGCTTCTTGAGGATAGGCATTATCTTGTTTGATTGTATCTCCAGAATAGTACATAGTAAGTGCTTAATAGGTGCTTTAGTTATCAAAATGTACTCTACAGAAAAATTACTTTGAAAAGACTTAGAACTCTGATCTAACACAATAAGAAATCATGAGTCCAAAAGAATGAAGATGAAACGTGTAATTCATTCCTTGAGAGAGAAGTGATGACGTTCAAATGCAGAAAGCAGCATACATTTTCAAACACAGCTAATGTCCTACCAGTTGGACATGCCCTGAGAGATTTGTTTGGAGGCTTTGTTTTTTGCTTTTGATCGACTAGGGAACAGGGTAATGGGAAGGGCAGATTTTTTAAAAATACTTGATACTTGAAAAATAAATATTTTTTAAAAACCTAGAAAAAATGTACTCCAAAGCAAGAATGATTAAAAGCTTTATAGTCCTAGAAAAAGGACATAAAAATTAAACAAGGGAAGTGGAGAGAACCCAAAAATGGAATCTAATGTATGTGAACCTTTTCTTTGATAAACTCATATGTGAATCACCATTAAATTAGACTATCAAATAGAGATAAATAATTTATTAATATATTAATCTACTAAGTTCTTACAATGAGCCACATACTGTGCTAGGAAACAGAAAAAATGTTTAAGTAATTGATTAGTGAGGGATCTTTAAGAGAGTTTCCTTCAAAAGGCAGTAATAATGAACCATCGATTTCTCAGCACAACTACCAAGTTTTCTCTGCCAAATGGGACCATTTCCCATCAACTCTGAAGACACCATAGAAACCAAACTTTCTGAAACAAACCAAAAATCACCAGGACAGTAAGTCACCACCACATTACTCTCAACATAGACTCTCTACTCTGGCTGAACTGTGCTCTTAAATATCCCACAGCCAAAGAGAAATAAGAAAATTGTTATTGGAATGCTTACTTTCCAGAGATGTAGAAATATTTTCCTTCCAAGTTATGTTAGCAGAATCACACTCAAAATCAACTCAAGGCCACTGAAACATCTGGAAACCAGATGTGACTCACAAATATGAGTCAGAGGGTGGAAGAATTTTATAGGGGTGATTCCCTTCTAAACACCATTCCTTCCCAACAAAGAATAGTTCTCTCATTCCCTCAAGAAATTCAGCCTGTCTCAACTCAAAAAAGCTTTTTCAGACATTTAAATTTTATTTCATTTATATTCCTTCCATTCCACCTGAATATCTCTACTTTTTACCCCACCCCACCCCCACTCAAAAATCTGTAAGGACTCTCTATGGTCTCAAGGAAAATCCAAAAACTGGACATTTAAGGTCCTTTACAACCTGGTTCCTCCCAACCTTTCTAATCTTATTGTCCCTCATTTGACTTTTGTTCTAATTAAAGTGGCTTGTTAGATGTTTTCTGTGTCCATCTACCATCTCCAGTCTCCAAGCCGTTGTCTCAAATGCACACCTTTCTCCCTCAATTCACCCATCTCACCATACAACTGAAGCACCAAATCCTACAAGAGGTATTTCTCCATCCCTGACTATTAGCACCCCTTCCCTCCTTCCCTGCTGTATATACAATTGGATATAATTTCCCTGAGGGCAAAGTTTGTTTATCTTTTATGGCCAGTGCCTACCACAAAGATAGTTCCTAGTAAACAGCTGTTGAATTTAATTCATCCACACTCAATAACTCCCTTTTAACTTCTATATTAACATTTTTCAAAGAATTCTCATTTGCCTCCTTGAAAAAGCATTTTGCAGAGATACTCAATTCATCCTTTAATTATCACCCTGAGAAAAAAATTTACCCAATCCCATGATTTCCTGGAAGGGAAGAAAGGTCTTCTATAAAAGTACACAGAAGAAATCAGAATTTTTAAAACCACAAATGCACAGTGGAAAAAGAAAGCACGTAACTCATGAGTGCCTACCCTGGTGAAATCATACCTCCACTAATGGGACAGTTCAAGGCAGGCTGATCAATTCCACTTAGATGAAAGTAATTTCAGCAGGAAAGTCATTCCAGGAGAGTACTTCCCTCTCAAAGCCCTAGAGGCTTTATTTTCATAATCAATGCCCTTTCTAAAAGAAGGTAAGAGCCATTTGTCTAAGATAAATGGATAGCTTCAGGTCAGCTTTCCCCAGTCTTCACGCAAAGTACAAAAAGCAATGGGGGTGTTAGGGATAAAGTGGGAGTAGGGGGCAGGGGGCATTGAGAAAAACAAAACGATAATGTGATCCCCATTTTGAAAATCAGGAAGCTAGAGCTCAAAAGAGTAATGGATTGCACAGGAAATATAATACTATCCAATAAACATTTATTGTACAAATTTGCCCATTAGAGGTCTGAAATATTTATTGTAAAGGATCACATTTCCAATTCAATTCAACAAACATTTGTTAAGCCTTCACTATACTACCGGCAGCTAGCTAGTGTCCTGGTAGATAGAGCACTGGGTTTGGAATCAGGAAGTCTCATCTTCCTGAGTTCGAATACAGTTTCAGACACTACTAGCTGTGTGACCCTGGGTAAGTCCCTTACCCCTGATTGCCTCAGTTTCTTCATCTTTCAAAGAAGCTGGAGAAGAAAATGGCAAGTCACTGCAATATCTTTGCCAAGAAAACCCTAAATGGGGTCATGAAGAGTGGTAAGCATCTGGAAAATGAGCAAACAACAAAGCTGCCTCACACAAAGATGAAATAAGTCCCTGCCCTGGAGGATATTTCATTCTTCAGAAGGAAAATATCACATGTACACAGATAAATAGATGCAAAGTATATGCAAAGAAATACAAAGTGGAGTAGGGAATAAAGCACTGCTCTCAGTCAGAAAGACTCAAGTTTGAATCTTGTCTGATACTTCCTACCTATGGGACCCTGGACAAGTCACTTAATCTATCTGCCTCAGTTTCTTCATCTGTAAGATGAGGATCATCATAGATAGCATTTATCTCCTAGGGCTATTGTGAGGCTAAAATAAGATAAGATTTGTAAAGCACTTCGCAAACCTGAAAGTGCTATATAAATGCTAGTTATTATATAATACTTTATAATAGCTATTGCTCTAATTATAAATATATTTTATAATAATTATTATACACCTTATGATGATTATATGTTACTATTATAAATGTTTTTATTATAATTATACTTTATAAAAATAGAGCAATCTCAAAAGAAAGGAAGCATTCCCTGAGAGGATCAGGAAAGGGCTTGAAGGGAGGCAGGACATGAACAGGACTGCAGCGACCCTGTGAGACAGAACTAGGAGTGAGAATATTCTAAAGACCTAGAAGCAGGAGGACAGGCATAGGACAGCTTAACTAGACAGATACTGTGGGAAGGGACACAATACCAAACAAGACTGCAAAACTTGGGGGAGTCAGATTGGAAAGATCTTTAAAAGCCAGAGGGATGATTTTCTATTTTAGCCTAGAGACAATAGGGAGCCACTGAAGATTCTGAGTAAGGGAATGAAATGGCCAGATATGTGCTTTATGAATATCAATGCAGCAGCTGTGTAGAGAATGGATTTGGAAAGGAAAATGCTGGAAGCAGGGTGACAAATTAAGAGGTCACTGCTGTTGCTATATACCTGGTTCTTCATGACCCCATTTGGGATTTTCTTGACAAAGATGCTAGAGTGATTTGCCATTTCCTCCTTCAGTTAAGAGGCCATCGCAATAGTCCAAATGTGAGGTTATGTAGGCCTGAATAAAGGTCAGAGATGTAGGAGTACAGAGAAGAGGAGATGTATTCCATAAGGCAGGAGACATACAGTGGGTGGTTACTAAAGGTCTTTTCAAGGACTCCCTTCAGTCTACAGTCAGTTTCTCGGAGGACAATTTCTGTTTTGCATGTAACTAGCATGTACCTTGTATAATCAAAGCCAACTGTCTTTTGCCTTTCTTTATCTTTATTATCACTTAGTAACTGTGCCTGACACACAGTAAGAGTTTCTTGTTGACTCCCTGAGTAGTTGTATCCAATCCTCTTCTTAAGGGAATGCACTCTGGATGGGCTTTAAAGAGGAGTTCCTTTGGCTGAAGAATTAACCATCTTGAGGTCAAATTAACAATGAACCACCATCATCATCACTGTCCCAATGAAAGTGGACAGTGGCACCTTCAGAGAAAGGAAGGCTGAGGTTCATGGCCCAATCTATATTGCATAGCCCTGAGCAAGTAACTATCTCTCAGTGTTCTGGGCAACTCTCAAGGGCTAGAAGTTGCAGAGCAGGTTTCACCTGCACTAGCAGAAGGAATGTCCTCATCTGGGAATTCCCTATAACAAAGAAATCTCAACTCCAGTCTTTCTCTCTAGTATTGACTTCCCAATCAACCATGACGCAGAAAGCATGGATTTGTCACCAGAGCCCCCAAAGGGAATCCTCTGCCTTGGGACAGAGCAAGAAAGGGTCAGCTGGGCATTGCAAATGGTTGCTTTTTTTTTCTTATTAGAAGAAAGCTGTTGAGAACAGGTGAAGCTTCCACACTCAAGTCAACATGACTCAGTTTTGTTTTGTTAAGTCTCTAAGACACTTAACATGTAACATAGAGGTTTACAGCCATCTGTATGGATGTCTGGTCTCCATGACGTAGAATAATCTCCTTTCGGGCACAGACTATTTCTAATCTAAACTTGGTATCTTCCCCAACCTTGAGTTCAATGTGCAACACACACAAAGGCCTCTAACTTCCATCCCACAACTATCTAAGGAGGAGAGGGTCAGGTGAAGACTGAAGTCCTAGGTCTCTGCCTCTGTTACCTGTTACCTCTTTCGCAAAGTCACAGAACTTGGGGGCCAGAAGGGAGTGGATGTCAGTGGCTAATAAGTCCAACCCACACCCATAAGGACTCCCCACTATCACAACAAGTTGTGGTTGTTTAGTCATTTCAGTTGTGTCCAGTTCTCTGTGACCCCTTTTGAGGTTTTTTTTGGCAAAGATACTGCAGTAGTTTGCCATTTCCTTCTCCAGGTTCATTTCACAGAGATGGAAAGTGAGGCAAACAACATTAAGTGACTTGCTCAGGGTCACACAGGTAGGAAGTATCTGAGTATTTGAACTCAGATCCCCAGATTTTTCTCATTTTGCTTTCTTCTTTCTGTTCTCTATGTCCCAACATCCTTGACCTCCTTCAGTTTAATAATAACAATTATAGCTAGCATTTACATACCATTTAAAAGTTTGAAAAGAGTGTTACACATATCTCATTTTATTTTCACAACAACGCTGGTAGGTGGGTGTGATTTATTATTACCATTTTTCAGATGAGGAAACTGAGGCAGAGGTTAAATAATTTGCTGAGCCAGTAAGTACCTGGGAAAAGATCTGAGACAAGGTCTTCTTGACTCTAGGTCCAGTATTCGATCTCCCCAGCTCCACAGTCCCAAGGATCACATTAAAAACTCACACTTACCTCTAAGAGTAGCTAACAGTGAATCATTATGAAATATTAAACCATTATTAATGGTTCAAGAGACCCCAGTGAAGCTGGGCGTAATTGCCAGCAAGGCAGATAGAAAAAAGCTTAAGATGAAATTGTATTTGCTCCTAGTAATGTCATCAGCACTCTGCAGTGAAACCTTGGCAGACAACATCAGCCCCTGCAAGGACACTTCCCTCTGGCCCCTCCACTCTCTCACCAATTGCTAAACTGGGCCAAGGATGAATGTCAGTTGCTCAATAGACCCTGAGGAGACAGCATGGTACTCTGAAAAGCACATAGTCTCTGGAGTACTTGCCTATGTGAGCACCCTTGAGCATGTCACTTGACCTCACTGGATCTCAGTTTCTCCATTTGTAAAACAAAGGAGCTGGCCTAGATGGACCCTGAGGTCTCTTTCAGCTCTAGGTCAGTGAAGCTGAGGTGCCAGATCAAGGTTGTTCTAGGTCAATGACACCAGTCCATCCACACCAGGGTGTCAACAAACTCCCAAATGTATCGATTTCCTTTTTTAGCTATGAACCGCTATCAGTCATGTTTTCTTTTGTACCGAAAGACATTATTTGTGATGTCAAAGTTGTAACCCTCTCTTCTAAGCAATCAGATAAATGGGGATAGCCTGGTCAAGAGTCCGCTCCATCTCTGCCTTCAGTCCTCACCCAGCCCTGGTTGCTCCAAACTTAACCTGGACCATCCCCCTTACTCAGAAGTCTTCTTCCCTTCCTCTTCTCTGCCCCATCAAATATACTTTCTTGTATCTCCCTCTTTCCAAGCTCTGCTCTGGAACAGTCATTTACTAAACAACATGGTGCCATGACTAGAGTAAAGCATTTGGAATCAGGGAAACCTGCATTCAAAACTTGCCTCAGAGGCTAGCTGTATGACCACTGACAAGTCGTTTCATCTCTCTGAGACCCGGTTTCCTCATCTGCAAAAATGGAAGTAATTATCAAAGGGTTGCTGTGAGACTCAAAAGAGACAACATACCTATTTACTTAACACTAGAAGGACCAGGAGCATCAATTTATGCAAAAAGATTATAACTTTACTTTGAAATAAAAATTTTCATCCTACCAATTCTATTTGCCTTGTCTAATGGATAAAAATAAAAAACCGTATTGCGTGGATTGGCACAGCTGGACCTTCCGGGTATTCAAGGCCATATAAACAGTTGCACTTAGAAGAGTACTTAGAACAATAGCCTTCATTCATTCAGGTAGCTCCTAAAGTCTCCCACATGCACAAATGGGAAGAGCTGACATTTATATAAAGCACTGACATTTACAAGCTTTTCAAATTTGATTTCATGCGATCCTCCTAACAACCCAGTGAAGACTACGAATATTCTTATTCCCATTTTACAGATGAGAAAACTGAGGCAGAGGAGATTTGGGGACTTGTCAATGGGTGATCTCAATGCCACTGTAAAGAACTCTTCAGAGTTTATACCTCCCTAGTTTACGCCTGCCTTGAAGTTGGCAACATGGTGAATTCTTGAGCAAACCTTTTTCTATGGCTAGGTCTGACATGGAATCTTGCATGACCCTAGCATAGGAGGCACCTCTCTGGAAGATAATCTTTAAGAGGGAATATTCTACTGAGCCAATTCACCAGGAACAGCCCATGCAGGGTCTTATTACCACATTCACTATGGTTTTCAGTCCACTGTGTGATGGAGGCATTGAAACTTGCTATAGAAAAGTGCCTGAGAAAGCCTGCCTGTTTCCTTCTCAAATTTCATCAGAGGCTTTCAGAACAGGCAGGCAGGCAAGGCAGGGACCATTTTCATAAAAATGTTGTTGGGATAGGGACTGGATCTGTGACTTCACTGGCATTAGAAGACCAAGGGGAAGGAGAAGGGAAGAAGAGGAGGATGGGGGGAGGGAAGAGGAACGAGAAGGAGAAAGGAAGAAAGAAAAAGGAAGGGAAAAGGATGGGAGGGGAAGGGAAGGGGGAAGAGGAAGAGAGGTAAAGGGAGGAAAAGAAAGCAATGGAGAAAGGGAGGAGAGGAGGAGGATGGGACGGGAGAGAGGCCAGCTATGCCACAGGGACTCCCAAAGATTTTATAAAGAATAATAAGTAGGCATATGGGTGTATAATTGTTGATATCTTTTTTTTATACCTTTCAGTCTAGTAATAGTACTATCTATGACTTTTATTTCACTCGATACATCTTGAAAACCAGTCCTTCCCTAAGTGTCTTAAAATCATATTATTTGTAATCGTCATTTTCATTCTATGGATAAGAAATCTGGTTAGGAAATAAGGCTGGTTTTGAATTTCAGTGTCCCCTTTAATATGAGGCTTCATTGCCATCCCATAATGAGCAGCAAATCATAATTGTGCAACTTTTGTTTGCACAGCACCTGGAGACTGACTCATCTCCACAGAAACTAGTCCCTTTTTCTACTTAATTTCATAGTTTACTGAATGCATGACATCACCCATATCCCATCAGCATTTCAAAATCAGAATATGCAAATAAGGTACCAAATTTTGCCTTAAATACTTCTCTCTCACACTTCCCCTATTTTTGTTAAAAAAACACCTTCAGAGTTAGCTCTGATTCTTCCATAGTTCCCTATACCCAATCAATTGCCAAGTCTCCCAAAGTCCCATGTCCACAGTCTCTCACATCTGCTCCCTCTCTCTACCCACACTATCATCATGCCAGTTCTTGTTCTCATCACCTTTCACCTGGATTACTAATGGATCTCCATGCTGCCAATCTCTCCCTCTCCATTCCCTGATACCACTCTACTTAATACACTTTTACAAATAATTTTCCTAGGTGAGGCACAAGTCAACCATTCCACTCTGCTGATTAAATAACCTTCTTTGGCTCTATCTATATCACCACTAGGATTAAAAAGTCCACACCTTATCATTCTCTATCATCTGGCTCCAGTAACATAACCTTTCCAACCTTATTTTACTTTCCCCTCGGAGTTCTAGACAGATTAATTCTCCTGGGACAATCTCTCTCCTTCTTTTGTTCTCTCCCCTGCCAGTTTAAAGGACTCTAGGTTTCTGAAGAAGGTGTGCCTCTAAAGAAAAATCATGCCCCCCCAGCCAGGCTGAGGAGGCTCAGGAAAAACTGGCACCATGCACATTCTGCAAATACGGGCCAGGGGAATGAGGGAGGAGGAGGCAGTGATAATGACCACCTGTTACACAAGTATGTATGACAGTTTCACAAGTACCTCCAACAGGGGAGATCAGATAACAACATCACACACATACACACACACACACCCCACATCCCAAGGTCCCTTTTAGAAACATTAAGGAAGAGTAGCCTAGTCTGAAAGAGAAACCCTTATCAGTTCTTCGTTAACTATGGATTCTGAAATGACATCCAGTTCCCCTCAATCAAAATCAGTCCAGAAAGGACTTCTCCTTTGAAGTAACCAGAACTTGAGCAGTGAAGGAAAAAGACCTGGGGTCCTGGCTGGACCTGCCCAGATCAAATAAGTGTAATGATGCACCTAAAAAAAGGAAGTTCTTTCAACTGCTTCGGTATCTCTGGGTCATCTTTGGCCAAGTGCATTCCTTGAAGTAAGCAAGAAAGGAAGGATGGACAAGGTTTTAAAATGACTCTCCAGGAGTGGGCTGAAAGTAACTAATATTCTGTTTGATGATACTAAATAGTTAACTGAACTGTCACATAAACCTCTGAAATACCAATCATAAAATACTCCTCATTCAAGAACTCTCTCAATGGGGATTTTAAAATGACTTGTACAATTTTCGAACATAGCCCATGTGAGAATTTGTTGCTTGACCGTGCAGATTTGTTCCAAGGGCTTTCTTTTTCTTTTTCCACTGGGAGGAGGTGAAGGAAAGAAGAGAAAAATGAATTGATTTGGGGAAAAAACACATAAGGAGTTTGTTTTTTTTTTTTAAGTCAGAAGTCACTTGCATGGAGAGAGAGGTCTGAAATTATGAGAAGACTGTCAGTTTGGCCATGCCTTCCTCAAGCACAACAAGGATTGAATTTAGAAGAATAAATTAATAAAAATTATTTCTGGCAGGAGTGTGCCTACATCACAGAGCACAGAATTTTTTTTTCCCTTTGAAACCAGGGATACCCTGAAAGCAAAGAAAGTAACAGCAAAACAAGAGAAACTAAACATTAAGAATTCATTCTTTCATTCTACAAACATATCTTAGTTACTATGTTTCAGGTATTGTGCTCAAATTTCTTGTGGGGCACAAAGTTGCACAAACAGCAATCTTTGCTCTAAGGGAGATTTTAATAAAGTAGTGAAATATTAACAGACATTGCCTTGAATTGTAGTCACTGGGGTCTGTTACTTTACTTTAAACATATATAGCATAGGCAGAGAAGCAAGGGAAACTGGAGACATCACCGGATTGGGAGTCAGAAAAGAAAGTTTCAAAACCCACTTCATGCTTATTAACTTCTCTGTACCTCAGGTTAGTCATCCGTATAATGGGGCTTCGTTGCTCTGCCTACCTCAAAGGACCATTGTGAGGGAAGCATCATGTAAACCTTAAAGTATGGCTTATGCTTTCTTGTGTTATGGACCCCATGGGCAGTCTGGAGGAGCCTATGAACCTCTTCTCACAATCATATCACATGCATAAAATAAAATACATAGGACTACAAAAGAAATCGATTATGTTTAAATACAGTTATGAAAAGCTCCAAATGCATGAATCCCAGGTTAAGAAGCTCTGCAGAGGGAAGAAAGGTATATATAAATGAGGCTAAAATCACTTCCAATTGAGATTTTAGGCAATTGAGGGAAGTGTCCTGTAAGTCATCCAATTACTTCATTTTGCAAGTGCAAAAATAACCCCTAAATCCAAGGGATGGGAGCTAACTCGCCAATATTCCTCCTACCCCAAAAGTAAAGGGCTCAAAGTGGGATTTCTAATCAAGTCCCTATGGTTCCTAATCCACCACTGTTTCTTCCAGGCTCAATAATCAGGAAAGGAAGATCAGAGATCAGAGATGGAAGGACCTTAGAAGTCACCTACTCCAAAGTCTTTCATTTGCAGATGAGGAATCTGGAGTCCAGGAGACATCAAATGACGTCCCCAAAGCTGTGTCTTCTAAGCTGTCAGCACGCTTTCCTTGGCACTACATGTCACCCTAGCTGGAGGACTGGTTGGATTTTCATGGGCAAAGGGTAACAGTAAGGAAGGCACTCCAACTAGAAATTTTGCTAAACTCCCAGCAAGAAGTTTGGCTGTGCTACAGCTCAGGCTTTGGGGGGTGGAACTAGTGAGTTAGCAGAAAAGGCTGATTGGGAACAGACTGTGGACAATTTGGATGCATGGGACCCTGGGACCATTTAGTATAGGCACAAATAGCTCCACATACCTCAAGACAGACTCCCCTCTGAAAACAAGAAGTGACAATTCACAAAATAGAGGTTGAAAAAATATACCTAATTTCTTGAAAGTTATTTCTGCTTTAGTTACATCAAAAGATCCAAAAGTACAAAGTGTCATCTCCCATGGTCCACTCCCCAACCCAGAAGTCCCAATATCCATTCAGGGTGACTGACCTTTTTAAGGAAAATCTGTCATCACCAGATCACCCCTTGCTGTTCAACTGCTCACAGCTTGGATGAGATGAGAACAATATTATTCCTTTTCCATGACATGGAAGACCACAAAGCCCCCTAAGGTCCTGACTCATTACCCTGAAGGCCCTCACTATGGTCACCAGACGTTCTTTTACAATCCAACCACTGCCCTGGGGATCCTGGAGACAACTGCATGGAGCTGTTTTATCTGCAGATGAACTTCCTAACGAAGTTCTCTCCCCTAATTCATAGTATGAGCTCTTTGGGTGCAGGGACAATCTCAATTTTCTGTTTGCATCGTCACTGTTTAGCACAGTGGTCGGCATAAATAAGGACACATTCGAAATAAGGACAAATTCTTATTCATTCAACGGATAGCTGTTTTCAAGCACCTTCTAGTTAAAGGAGGATGTCTTTGGCCATTAACCTTAATGATACAGAAGAATTTTTACCATAAGAGTCCCTTAGTACCTAAGTCATAATTGCTATTCAATGAATATTTCTGAAACACATCTTATGTTTAGTGCAGCATGCCATGGTACAGAATCAGCCTAAAAGTCAGAAAGCCATGGGTTCAAATCTCACCTCTGACACATGCTAGCTGTGTGAGCCTGGGTGAAATCACTTAACCTGGAACTGCTTTAAGTAACTCTAGGACTGAACATTGCAAAGAAAGTACCTTCCTGCATTAACAGAGAAAGTTTCTCTTCAAGGAGTTCCCAATTATGAAAACTCAAGTTGATTCCCTATTCTCAAGTCCCAAGGTTTAAGGTATAGAGAGAGTCACTCACTGGGAATAGAAAATGAGTAGAATAAATAATGGAAAATTGTGAGTGTTTGTCCTTCGTTACAGAATAAGACCATGCCATCAGAGAAATTACGCCATGACTTGCACTTGACTTTATTTTGAGTGAGGAAGGGCTGTGCAGGTCACCAGTCTCACTTCTCCTCCAAAGCCATCTCAATCCAGTGACCAGATATTCATCAAGATGACTGGAGAATGGGGGCAGCTAGGTGGTGCAGTGGACAGAGCACCAGTGCAGGAGTCAGGAGGACCTGAGTTCAAATCTCACCTCAGACACTTGACACTCACTAGCTGTGTGATCTTGGACAAGTCACTTAACCCCAACTGCCTCATCCTGAGTCATCTCCAGTATCCAATAGAAAATTAAAAATAGAACAAGCCCCCATCCTCAAGGATCTTACATTCTGCAGAGCACCAAGTGACTAGGGATTTTCAAAGGCTTTTGAGGAAGCCCACAAGCTATGCCATACATGTCCTACCAAGTTTGAAAGGATTTTTAGTACATGCCCAGGTACATAAGGAGAATGAATGAAAGAGAATGAGTAAGGCCAATAACCCAACCAATGAACTCAATGGCTCCCCAAAGAACTGACATAATTGATACCTGCAACTGTGATAGTAGGTCATTAAAAAAAAAAGGTTGTTACATTCATACACTCTGGTTAAGAAGGCAGGAAGTGTGTATTACATTACACAAGTCCTTACAACAAAAGTGGTTAGCATTAAAACAAGGGTAAAGTCTTGAAGGGCCCCCAAGTTCAACAATCTGTAAATTTCATCAACACTTCCCTAAGAAAGCAGATGCATTCCACTCCCATGTAAAGTATGGTGCCCACTTGCAATTTCTTTCTGGAGACAGAACAATGAGAGTAAAGGCTAAACTCAAAGATGTCTGAGAAAATTTAGGGAAAGGCTTGGTTACCTCCACCAGAAGGACCTTCACTGAGTCCAATCTAACTCCCTCATTGTGCAAAGAGGCTAAATGCCTTCCCCCAGGGTCACAGAGCTTGTGAGCATCTGAGGCTAGATGTGAATCCAGCTCTTCTTGTCTCCAAGTCCAGCACTCTATACATTCCACCCCACTGCCTCTCAGAATCAAAGAATGTGAAAGCTGACCAGGAGCTCAGAAATCACTTGGTCTACCCTTCTTCCCCTGGCAGCTGAAGATATTAAGGCTCAAGATAAGTCAAGTTAACAAGGATCATAAAATTGGTTATTAGCTTAGCCAGGTCAGAACCGAGAGTGTTCATGGATTCCCAGCTCAGTGTCCAGTTCACTCTACTACATTTCTTTGGGGGAGGTGTTTGTTGAGTGGAATACTGGAACGTCATCCACACCCTGAAGGATGGGTCCCATTTTTAGTGGGCAGAAGGGGAGGATAAAGGCAGGAAAAATGAATGAGCAAAAAGCAAGGTTTGTGTGGGAGTAGAGTTAGGGGAGTGGTGCAGTCATAAGCCATCCTGATTCATTTGAAGTACTATGGAGGAGGAGAAAGCTAGGTTGGCTAGAATAGACCTATGTCACAAAGGGCCTTTTATATTGGCCAGAGGAATTTGACCTTAATGTGGCAGCACACACGTTAGGTTACTGAGCTGAACAGTGAGGTGAGAAAAGTGCCATCTGCCTGATGTCACAGAAGGAATCTAAGAGGGGAGAAGTGATCACAGAGGGTCATACATCTAGAGTTGGAAAAGACTTCAGATGTTATCACCTCCAACCCCCTCACTTTACAGCCCAGGAAACTGACTAGCACAGAGTCACATTAGTAAATTACTGTGAAAATCCAAATATGAGGTGATGAGAGAGGCTGGGCTAGGCTGCTATTAATGGGATGGGAGAGGCAGAGGTGAACCCAAGAGATGGTCAAAAGAAGAAATGGAGGGCAGCCATAATTCCAGGAAGAAAGCTGCCATCTCCTATGACTCTAAATTATCTCTAAATGCCAAAGGAGACCAAGATCTGGGGCATGACCAATGTGACAAGTTGTTTTGTTCATCTGTGTATATTTGTTACATGAGTTTTATCTTCTTTTTCCTCCAGTGGATAGAGAAGGTGGAGGGAAAGGAAATAAATGCATGCTAGCTGTGTGTGTACACGTACATACATATATTTACACACATATACATACACACATTTTTAAATGAAGAAATGGTAGGACTTGGTGACATGCCACAAGAATGAGATGACAAAGCAGGCAGCACAGAACGTGACTCCACTGCTTTAAGCATGGAAGGACGATTCTCAAGCGCATCATCTGTTCCCCCACTTCTTAAATAGAAGCTACTCTGCTACTATGAGTAAAACCATGGAACTGGAAGCAATCTGGGCAAAGGAGCTGGTTTGGGAAAAAGAGCAGGCAGAAAGTGAAATCAGCTTTGGATACACATGGCTTGAGGTGACAGTGAGGGAACCAAATAGAAATGTCCTGTGGACAGCTCGAATGCAGGGAGGGATATCATACAAAGCACACCTAGGGATAGTAATTCAAAAATGTAGTTGAGGGATAAGGAACCTGTGGCCTTCTAGGTCCTTGGGTGTGGGTTTTTGACTGAGTTCAAGTTTTGCAGAACAAATCCTTTTATTAAGGGGGTTTGTTCTGTGAAGTTTGGATTCCATCAAAGGGCTGCACTTGAGGACCTAGAGGTCATATGTGGCCTCGAGGTCATAAGTTCTCTACCCCTGGGCTATTTAAAAATCCAAGTATTCTAGAAATCAGTTTGGCATTCTGCTAAGAAAGTGATTAAAATGTCCACAGACTTTACCTAGAGATCCTATTGCTAGGCACATGCCCCAAGAAGATAGGAAGGAAAAAAAGGGCCCCATAGACAATAAAATATTTATGTTAGCACTTTTTGTGCTAGTTTTTTGCTAGTTCTAGCAAAGAACTAGAAATAATGTAGATAGCTATCAAATGGAAAATGGCTAGGAAGGTGTGGTACATAAATATAATGTAACGCTGTGGAACTGTAAGAGCTGACGGATATGAAGAACTCAGAGAAGCATAGAAGATGTATGAAATGATGCAAAATGAAATAAGCAGCAAGAACGTAGTATTTACAATGCTAATGTAAATGCAAATGACAAAATCAAAACTGAATGCACAGTTATGAGGACCCAGAACCTGACTCCAAAGGGGAGATATGAAATTATATCTCCCTCCCTTTTTTTTTTTCTTGGCAGAGGCATGGAACAGATTGGTTAGTTTTGCCAATTTTTTTTTTCTTTTTTTAGTCTTTATTATAATGAATGGCTATGTTGGAATAGAAGATATAAAAGAAATGAAAGAAATCTAAAAACAAAAGATATTTGAAAAATATAAGAATTCAAATCACAATATCTTTTAGTAGAAAAGTGCTTTTGAGATCATCTAATCCAACATGTCCTCAGTTTCCAAACCAATCAACAGAGGCTCAAAGACTTAATAAATGATTTGAGTCAAGGCTAGAACCAAGGCTATCTCACTCTCAGTTAATGATGGAAAATCTTTATCTCTATCTTCTTGCCATTTCCCCTCATCCAGTCTTAATTTTGCCTATCTTTTAGAATTTCAGGGTGATATAGTAAATTGATTTTTAATGAAATTCGTAGTGAAACATTACAAGGGAATAATCCTTCAAAAGATAAACAAAAACGTAAAAGATATCTATGCAATGTGAAATGTCAAAAGCTTTCTTAATAACATTTTACTTTTTAAAGGCAATCCCCATCTTTCAACCTAATTTCCATTTGCCACTTGAATCAATGTATTATCACTGTGGGTACTCCCTGAGAGATGTACATTGCAATTTACATACTCCCCCCATCATCCTATGCTCCTCCCATCCATGTCTGTCCTCTAAAGTCTGTCTCCATCAGACTACAATTAAATTCTGAGGAAAGGACTGAGGACAGAACTTCTATCAATACAAGGATCAGTCTTAACTAATGAGGGGTGACAGTGAAACCCTCTTCCTTACTCTTCCTAGAGAATGTACTACAGGCATAAAGTAAGGACACGGTCACTATGTTAGGCTCTTTTGCTTAATTCTACAATTTTCTTATACTTCAAAGGGAAGATTTTGTGGGGAAAGGGATATTATTCAGAACAGATGGTGTAAAAATAATAAAACTGAGAGGTGGGGGGAAGCACTATTTTTTTTAATTTATGCCCAACACTTGCACATAAGACATTTGATTCACGAGTATTTATAGGCAGATGAACTGAACACAATCATTTCATAAACATAAAGCTACTTACCAATTTAAGCAACACAAGTTTAACTGTTAGTTTAATCGTTTTAATGGACATCTTAGAAGTTTGGAATTTCTGAACTGGAAGGATGTCTCCCAATTGGATCACACACTCCTCGTTTCTTAAATAGATACTACTCTGTTGACTAACTCCAATTTGTTTTGGATACACAAGTTGTTCAAATGTTGCCTCCACCATTAGACTGGGAGCTCTTTGAGCACAGAGGGATAGTTTGGGGTTTGGGGTTTTTGTTTGCTTGGTTTTAGATTTTAGGTTATTTTGCCTTTCTTGAATCTCAATACTTACCACAGTGGCTAGCATATAGGAGATGCTGAGTCAATGCTTGTTCACTTGATTTGGTTATTTCCTAAACATCAGTAGGGGAGGTTCTAATTTTAGATTCTTAAGACTAACTGGAATATTTAAATATAATTTTAAGGTGATTGACAAAAGTCCCTTAGCCATAGGTAGGTGCTGAGATCATAGATTTTCCAAAATATCAACCTTAAAAGCCATCTGGGCCATCTCTCTCATTTTATAGATAAGGAAACAAACATATATAGATACACATTACATGTGTGTACATACATATTTAGTGCATGCATGTATAAGTACGGATGTAAACATATATACTTTGTGTGTGTGTGTATATATATACTGTGAGTATATGTATATATAGAACACTTATATGTGTGTATATGTATATTGTTTATATATGATGCATATATATGGTATGTGTAAATATAATGTGTATGTATAGTGTGAAAAGAGGATTTTTAAGAGCTAAAAATAGTTAACAATTGACATAGCTAACTCCTTTTTGTTCCATATTTGGTATTTAATTGTATTTGTAGCTTAAAGCAAAACATCTCAATATCTCCCTTTCCTTCTCATCACTTAAGGAAAGAAAACTCAAGAAGACTTAACAGCTTAAGGTAGTGGTCCCCTTCTCTTCAGCTTTTGAAGTGTTTAGTGGGGGCTTAACATGTTTTGGTTGCTAACATTTATTGGCAGTAATGAGCAAGGACTCTGAAAACTCTCAAAACAGTATGTAGTGTGTGTGTGTGTGTGTGTGTACAGTGTATATATATTGAATGTGTGCATATATTGTGTGTATATAATACGTGTACATATATGTTGTGTGAGTAGATATATACAGCATGTATATATTGAATGTATATTACTGAGCTGTATATATATAAATATAGTCTATATAGCTTATATGTAATGTGTACAGTATGAGAACATATATATAAAATGTATATTAAGTTGTATGGATATATGTTATATATATAATATTGTGTTCATATAGCTCACATATACTGCGTGGACACTGTGAGAATAGATACATAGATAGACACCTACACATGAGTAGTATGTGTCTATGGAGACACCTAGGTGGTACAGCAGATACCATCCTGGGCCTGGAATCAGGAAGACCTGAGTGCAAATCTGATCTGAGACACTTATTAGCTGTTTAACCTTGTTTGTATCAGTTTCCTCACCTGTAAAGATGAGGAGAAGGAAATGGCAAACTACTCCGGTATCTCTAAGAAAACCCCAAACGGGGTCATGAAGAATTAGACATGACTGAACAGTAACCAAGTATGTTTGTGTGTGTGTGGTGTATAACATATGTATGTATCTGGTGTATGTTGTATGAATATATATAGTGTGTATACATATACTGCGTATATGCAGCATGTATGAATTATGTATATATTGTCTGTGTATCTGTGAGTATACAAATGTAGAACCTGGAGATCAGGTTACATCAACAGAAACCACCAGGCTGCTGCAACACTGTTGCTCCCCTTGGCCTACAGCCGGAAAGCTTCCTGAGACAATATTACCATGTGAGCTGGCTACAGAAACTAACATGAAGATAGACTGACCCAAAGAAAACACTGTAATGAAATATTTCCCATGACTGGATCGAAAGAAAAGCCTGAGCCAACTGCCCTCTTTCCTACAAGGCTCTACTTCCCTTGACCTGCAGCATCTGGGACAGCAGCTGGGCCCTGTCCACCTGATGACGGTCCCAGGCGTGGCCTGTCGAGGCCTATTTCAAACACTCTCCTCTCTCCTTAGGCAAGAATCTGAGGCGAATGAGGAGATTTCTGATGATCCCGAAGGGCCATTCCTAATCTAACAGTCTTATTTTGCAGAGGAGAAAACTGAGGCCAAAGGGCAGATGACTCAAAGCCTAGCAGTTATTACAGCACTATTACCATCCTCCTCCAGGGATAGGCAAGATCCTGGAGGACAGGAATTGTTTCACCTCATCTTTGTTCGGCCACCATCTAGCTATGCCTTACGCTATCATAAGCATGAATAAATGCCTGACTGATCACCTCAGAGCTATTTCCCATGAAACTGGCCAATATGTCCATTTTTAAACTTATATGGGACCAGTTGTCATGTTGGGAACACAGACTCTCTAAAATGAAAAGCAATTGATTGAAAATCTTCGGACTATCCATCAAAAAATAAGAGACGTAAAAGGCCGTTTGACATTGTGGGGAATTATTCTTCATGGCCAGTCAATCAGTACACATGCTGCCACCACAGCAGATACTCCAGAAAAAGGAGCTTATCTCTCTCAGGAAGGCTTGCCAAGGTAATTTCACAAAGATCCTTCATTGAAAAAGGCAAAGCAAAACTCCAAGTTTCCACTCCTGGTAACAGGAGAACTGATTTACCTTTTGTGGCATCCGAAGTATGGACAGAGGAACCATAATGAAAGCATTATGAATAAATACACTACTGGGACACCTTCACCTGGATCTCTAGCTGGCCATACAACACCAAGGAAGGTACCATGAAAATAACATTCACTGGGCCTTTTATTTTCCCTCAGTGACCTAAAACGAATTGTTTTAATAGCACAACAGACCAAGATGAACTTCCATGAGATGGGATATGGTTGGAACCATTCCAAACCCCTTTTTACAAAGTTTTTTTTAAAACCCTCTTTGCTGCACTGGACAGCATGAAGTGTTTTGTTTGGGGGTTTTGTTCTGTTTTTAATGGGGAATGTGCTACATTGGAAAAGCATTAAGTCCAGAGTCAGAGATAGCAACTGGAGTTAAAATTTCAATGGCATAACCAACTCCCGTACAACAAGACTCCCTTTACCAATGGAGGTCAGCATTTCTCAACAATTTATAGTCGTAGAAAGATGTGTAGAACACTGAAAGGTTATGAGATCTGCCCAGTCAGCATATGTCTGAGGGAGGATCTTTTCAGGTTCAAGGTCACTTCTCTATCACATTGCCATGTCGGAATCAAAGGATCTGGGTTCAAATCTCAGTTTAGTCATTCACTACACATATAACTTGGAGCAAGTGACTACTCTTCACTAGCCCCCAGTTGTCTCATCCATAAAATAAGGAGGCCAGACAAGGATGGCTTCCAAGGGCCTTTCTGACTTTAAGTCTATGAGCCTATTAATTAAGAAGTGTGTGTGTTTGTGTGTCTATGAAGATATTCAGACAGATGGGATGGATGGATGGATGGATAGATAGATAGATAGATAGATAGCAAGAGAGAGCTAGATAGAAAGACAGACAGGATAGATGATAGATTATATATATAATCATGTATACATATGTAAAATTAATATTGGGGTGAGATTTTTAAACAGTAATTCAATAACACAACAAGGAAAGTTCTACAATTCTAATGTCAATCCTGGTTGTCACCTTCAGGGTGGTAAAGAAAAAGAATTAGTCTCTTCAGTTTCCACTAAGTGAAGCAACCCCCCAAATACACAAAATACACAATTTAGAAGCAAACCGAAGAATTTTCTTCCCCTACCGTGGGGCTGAGACAGCCACCCTTACGACACTGGAAAAAGCCAGTCCCCACCCACTGTATTGAAATAGAAGGAACTTGCCTAAAAATTAAAGGAAACTGGGAGGAAAATATCAACTCACATGACCACGATGAGCTGTACAGACTCTGGTTCCAAAGTCATTGGCTGGTGGGAGGGCTCACTTTTACACACAGAGAAGGAAAAGGAAGGGAGTGTTGGGGGAGCAGGGGAACCACCCAAATCACTGCCTAGGGGCCCTAATAGTACTTTTCTACTCAACCAAAGCAGGTTAGGGAAGAAAGAAAAATAAAGTGGAGTGATGAGAGGTCACCATGACAAGGGAATCCAAAAAGCAGGGATAGTCCTAAATTGTTTAAGCTTTCAGTGAACTCTTTTTAAACAATCCACTGCAAAGTAGAGGAAAGAGTTCTAAATTGATAGAAGAGGGAGGCAAATTCCAACTCTGTGGGAGCCCAGGTAGGGCAATTAATGTTTCCAGCTTCCAGTTTCCTTCTCTTTAGAATGAGGGAGTGGGACAAGATTATTATTAAGATTCGGCCTTCCTCTGAATCTGGGATCATTAAAGGGACAGGGGCAGGACCTGGGATTTAATTAATACAGGGAACTCCCCAGATAAGGAAATTCCCTCTGTCAATGAAAGTTGGCACTTTCTCCGCAACTGTCTCAGAGAGAGTTGCATAGAGCACTGAGAGGTTGTGACCTACCCAGGGTCACACAAACCAGTTGATCTTTCTGGCTCCAAGGTCAGTTCTCTAACCACTATGCCATACTGTTGGGTCTTTTAAAAAAAAATTATAAGTATTAATTGCATGATCACTAAAACAGTAATAATCATTTGCTCAATTTCAATAACATTAAACAGAAGATTGGGGAGAAAGGAAAGGACGTTACCATGTTGGTTTCCGAGACGTAGGGAAAAGATGAACAGGACCTACAACAGAAGAGAGTAATGTGGCAGGTTAGTGTATCTTTCTTAAGGATGCGAATACTCTGGTCTCCAACTCCCCAGGAGAGGGGAACCTTCAGAGCTCAAAACCTCTGGGATCAAAAGAAATAAGGTAGAGCTGCCTTCATCCCTGCATCTTCCCCACGGGACAGGTCGGGAGGAGACCACGGGAGTGGCATCTGTAACTAAGGACTCGAACGAGGCATGGGCAACGGGATGGGGCCCCAGTCTGGGGCGCAGACTATGTGGTGCCCCACCCCTGCTCTCCTACCGAAGGATGTAAGCATTGGGAGAAGCCTGGGGGTCACCTAGTCTTAGGATTTAGAGTGGGAAGGGTGCGTAAAGGCCACCCCGACTTTACGAAGAGGAAATTGAGACCCACACAGATGAATTGCTTTGCCCAGAGTTACACTGGTAGTGGCAAGGGGGGTATTTGAACCCGGGTCCACTGTTCCTCTCACTGGATCATTACAACCCCCTTCTTTTGTAGACGCGGAACTCCAGCGTCTGGAGGGGAAGGAGTTCGTTCAAAGTCATACAGTTAGCAGGTGGCAAAGTTGGGACTTGAACCCAGGACTCCGGGGTCCCCAGCTAGCGCTCCCTGAATCTCTCAATACCCCAGGGAGGACTTGGTGAGCCTCCGGGCTCACTCTCTCTCTCTGCGACGACTTACCTTTAGTGTCTGGTTCTCAGACGTGCCCGGGGGCTGGCGGGGGCCGAGGGGCTGTTCTGGGCTGCGCTGAGCTGTTGTGGGCTGCTCTGGACTGGCGGCGAGGCCGGGATGCAGCAGCAGCAGGAGGAGGAGGAAGGAGAGAGGAGAGACGTGGCGCAGCTGAGGCAAACCCAGACCTCACTGTGCAGCCCCAGACCCGGGCCGGTCCCACCCAGGCCGTCGGCCCCGCCCCCGATCTCTGCTGCGGCCCTCAGCTCAGCCCTGCCCCGCCCCAGCCTGCCTGGGCGCCTGCGCTTCCTCTGGGGCCCGGCTGGGCAGGGGCTACCCTGGAGCGGGGCGGGGAGCTTCGCGGATCTGGCCCCGCCCACCGCAAGGAGGGAAGTCCGAGATCTCGCTCCCCCACACTGTCCCCTCCGCTCTGTCTAGACACCTCTCATTCTGCCGCGAATTCGAACTCTGGCCAGTGACCCAGCCCCAAGGTCATGGCGGGTGGACAGAGACGCCTTTGAACGCCACAAGTCTTTCGTTACAAAAAGTTATTGAAAGGGTCTCTCCTTGGCCCTAGAGTTACATCGAGTTTGCAAAAATGTTCAGAGGGAACGTGACGTACTGTACTGAACACAAGAACACAAAAATCTCTTGTTTTCTAGTGGGGGAATATGGAGCAAGTGATTTTTAGGGGCCTCAGTTTCCTAGTCTGCGCAATAAGAGGGACGGCTCATTGAGATGATGTCTGGAGCCCTTTCGCTCCGAGTCTGAGGTTCTACCTCTAAACTTAGAGTCTAAAAGTCTTTTAATACTATCTTTTAACACTTCTGTCCACCCATCCATTTATAACCCTAGTGTTAAGGCCAGAGGGTCAAATTAAAAGCCTATAACCCTATAGTTAAGGCCGGAGCGGGTCTGAAGGAAGGGGGTCATCCGAGGCTGTAAACCTCCCAAAGCTTGGGGCTATGCAAAAGTAGAGTGCTCTGGCTTGGAGGGTAGTGGGGTTCCTTCTCCCTGGAGGTTTCCAAGCAGAGGCTGGGTAATTTAGAGTGTGTGGGAAAGAGAATTCTTGTTCGGGTGTGGTTTGGTCTAGGTGGCTTCTGAAGACTTCATACTCTGAGGGTCTGTGTTTCTATGACTGCTAGAGCAAACTCAGTCACTACCTGGTCCAGTCCTTTAATTTTACAGATGAAGACACTAAGGCACAAGGATGAGAAATTACTTGCCCAAGGTCACGCTCAAATCAAAAAACATTTATTAAGTGCTTACTCTAAGCCAGGTGTTATACTAACCAAACAGGTACTAAATGACAGAGACTTTCCCTGGTTAGCTTGGAAAATGTTTTTGAACATTAATTCAAAGTTCTAGTCAACTGCTTAAGTCCCTAAGGAATCTATTTGATTCATACTAAAGTGTGAATGAAAGAATCTTAACCATACAAATCAATGTCTGCATTTTTTTCTGATTTTAAAACTTTTATTTTTAGTATAGTACAATATGTGTGCTGGCAGAAATGTTTGCACAAAGAACTCAAATCAAAGTTTAGAGTAAAAAGGGGCTCAAGGTTTACCCCAAAGGGTCATTTAATACTGAGCTCTTCCTCTCTTTTTAAATCATTCCCTTCCCCACCACAAGGGAGGGTCTGGAGTCTAGGGGGAGGCCTAGGACAGAGGTATTGATGGAGTTATACTAGGCACATCATGTGGTGGAGCTGTGGAAACTGTCCCTCCCCACTGCCCCCAGCCCTCTGGTCCCCTTCACTGGCAGCCCAGCAATTGGAAAAAGACTTCTTTCCAGCTACAGTAAGATACCCTCAGGATAATAAAGCATGTACACCAATCATAAGGAAGCTACAGTGTGAGCCCTATGTTCATGTGCTTTCTTGAGCATTGGTGATTTGGACCCAAGGGTTGGGACACTACTGTCCAGGACATGCAGGGGCACATATATAGCATGCCCTCCAAGGGTCCTCCTCCTGTTCCCTTCTGCAAGCCAGTAGAGTCTATAATGCATGGCCATTGCCAAACATCCTAGCCATAATTTTTTACCGGTACTTTTTTAAAAGTACATAACCATCAAATAATAAGAACCAACCTCTCCCACCCTCCACAATGCTGCTTGGTCTTGGTATGTAGGGGGGAATAAACTCCCCACTTGTCAGAAGGAGTAAAGGATGATAGGGCATTAAACTCCTTAAATCTGGTTTGTTTCCTGATCTCCTGTCAAAGACTACATAGTGAAATCATCAAGGAAATAGGAAATAAACATCACAGAACTTTAATATAGTCTCTGTACTCTCCCACACATCCGTGTTCCCAAGAGAGGCAGGGAAGCCTCTCTGACTGCAGGTGCAGGTGTCCAGAACAGAGGAGAAATCCTGCTCAGCTATTCTTATCACACAGTTTGGGACCCCCTGCTTCAAGTGGATCTGAGATTCACAAGCCTAGTTTCCTCTTCTGGTCGAAATAGGCATCGAACCTGGCTAGTGCAAAGTCCATGTACCCAAACTCGATAGGTGAACTTTTGGCTTGTATGACTGCCCGAAGTCCC
This sequence comes from Bettongia penicillata ogilbyi, assembly GCA_023548195.1. NCBI lineage: Eukaryota > Metazoa > Chordata > Mammalia > Diprotodontia > Potoroidae > Bettongia > Bettongia penicillata. The sequence continues at coordinate 2,041,727 of JAJHZJ010000696.1, read as the reverse complement.
CCTAAGAAATGGGAGGCCAAGGCAAATCTGTTGATCTCTACCAACATTTCTTCCTCCATTTTGGATTTCTCTTCGTTGCCGAGGTTTTCAAATGCATTTTGAAAGGCAGCCAAGTAGTTAGAAATAAAATGGAGCTGTTGCTCTTTGGTAGGGTACTGCAGGACGTTGGCTCTGAAAAACGGGTACTTTTCACAAATGTAGTCATACATCCATTCACAGAAGTGATTGCCGATGTCATAGCCTCTGTAGTTGTAACTGCTGTATTCAAAGTCAATGAACATCAGTTTCTCCTTTGCCCAGTTCTCCCTGCCTTCCAGCAAGAGAATATTACTTCCTTGGCAGTCATTGTGGCAAAATACCACCGGAGATGTAGTTGATTCCAGCAAAGACTTTAGATTTTCCATTTCCAAAGGGAGATTATAACTGAGGAGTTTGTTTAGTTTTTTAACTGTGGATTCTCCAGTGAATTTAATTTTCAGAACTTGATTTAAATACCTCTCCATGGTTCCAAAAAGCCATTTGGGTTCTTTTTTGAAGGGCATCTTCATAGCATGAACCATAGCCATTTTCTCAGCTATTTCTGCAGAGATGTGTGGCAATCTTAACTCCTCGGTGACTAAGGGGCGGCTGGGGATGAACTGTTCCAGGCGGCCTTGTGGGTAGATCCCGTAGACCTTCGGGCCCAGGGACCTCTCAGCCAGGATGGTGGACAGGACGCTTTCCCGCACTGTGAACTCAGCCCCTTGGACCGCCTGCTTGCTCTGGCCTGGTCCGGCTCCTTCTGGATCACAGGCCCTCATCTGCAGCATGGCACCATAAAGGCGCAGAAGCACCTGGCGGGGCTCGTCAGACACGCTCTGGACACAATCAGGTAAGGAGCACAGGAAGAGCAGGTTACTGAGGCCACCCCGGACCACGCGCACGTGGAGCTGGGCCTCAGACAGCGTCCTCCAGGCCCCGGGCAGGAACTCCTGGCACCAGCGATAGGCCTGGCGGCGGGTGCTGGGCTCGGGGTCCGCCAAGGGCGGCGACGGGGGCGGGGGACAGGAGAAGCCTCCTCCGTCACCTCCCTCGCGCTCGTCGGCCTCCATGCAGCGGGGCTGCGCGGGCCCCCCACCAAGAATGCCGCGCCCCCTTCCCTCTACACTCTGGCCGCCCAGCAGCTGCCCCGGAGGCCTCGGCCCGTTTCGCCGCCGTAATGAAGCTTGTTGTTCATGGAGCCGGAGCGGGCCGGGGCCGGGCGGGCCGGGACCCCGCACAGGGGAAGCCGCGGCGTAGCGCAGGGCTGCTGGCCGCCGGGCAGGAGGAGCGCAGGGGCGCCTCGGGCTCAGGCTCGGCTCGGGCTCCGCAGTTGGCAGGGCAGGCAGGGGCGGGAGCGGAAGCCGAGGCTGGAGCGCGGTCTGCGAGGGGAGGAGATAGGAACGGGAGAGTCTGAGAGAAGGTGACTCACACAAGGTCACCCAGGAGTAAGTAACCGAGAGCGGATCCCAGTTCTCAAGGACAGTCAAAGGACCCTTCAGTCGGTGACAAATGTCGGGGTGATGTTTTGAGGCACCGATTTTCCCACAAGCAGATCACGGATCAACAACTCAGCACCCTTCTGAAAAATGACCATTTCCCCTACCACGTTGGTGCTGAGTATAGAAACAGTGAATGGGAGACCTTAAGCCAGATAAAAGAGTGGCTGGGTCAGGTCTAAAGAAATAAAGGAACAGCATTTGTGCGGCGTTATGTGGAAGAAAAACGAAGCTCTCTGCTTGCTTGTCACTAACTTACTTGTCAGAAAGGTTATTAATTATCTAAATCCAAGGATCTCTGCTTAGAAATCCAAAAGAACAGAAATAGCCTCACTTTTAAAAATCTCTTTGACCCCAGCATTTCCATATACAATGTTATACTAATAATAAAACAGACAAAATACTCCAGAGAGAGAAAGATTAAACTTTAATAGAGGCTTTTCACCAAATGCCGCTACAGAACTATTCCACTGCAGAGATGCTTTCTTCCTAGAAAACCAAGGTCTAGTCCAGGGCATAAGCAAAATCAGGAAGACTTCTTTGCTCTTTTAAATCTCCAGAATTCTTCTTTCAATATGGTTCTCTTAATTTAATTAAAGACATTTCCACTTCTAGCTTAGTTACCATAAACAATTTTCTATTACACGAACTGATCAGGTCTTTGAAAAGATTTAACTTCCAAGACAATTCCAAAGGACTCGATGGAAAATGCTATCCACAATCCAGAGAAAGAATACTATTTTCACTTTATTTTTTTCATGTTTTTTTTCCACTTTTGGTCTGTTTCTTCTTTCACAATATTATGGAAATATGGAAATAAGCTTCACATGATTACTCATATATAGCCTATATCAGATTGCTTTTTCTGTTTTAGGAAAGGGGGAGTGGAGAGAGGGAGAAAAATTTGGAACTCAAAATCCTGTAAAAATGAATGCAAAAAACTGTCTAAACTACTAAACAGAAAACTAAAAAAGAAAAGACCACAACTAAAATGTATAGACCATGACGTTGTCGAATGCAAAAAACTGTCTAACTACTAAACAGAAAACTAAAAAAGAAAAGACCACAACTAAAATGTATAGACCATGACGTTGTCGCTTTGGAATTTGATTAAGGACAGATAAAGTTTGAGACCGAGGATTTTAGGCAAGGACATTTTAATATTTCCTGATGATGAGGAGAGTGGGGACCTGGTATGCTTCCACTGCTAGGTTCTCAAACATTTGGCTAAGCTAAGGAAATACAAAGAGGAAAGGGGGACAGTCCAGCCCACTAAGAGCTTGTATGGTTTTTTTAATGTATTTTAGATATTTTTAATAAACTTTATTGAAATCTTTTGTTTTTACATCACCTACATTTCCCAGTGTTACCCTCTTTCACCATTACTATCCCAAGAGCCATCCTTTCTCATAAAGAATTTTCTAAAAAGACAAAAATGTTCAGAAAAATTAAACAACATCCAAAAAGCTTGATGTTATAGGCAGTGTTCCATCTTCCTTATCTCTGCAAAGAAGCAGAGAGACGAGTCTTCCCACACCTTTTTTTCAGGCCAACCTTGCTATCATTCAGTTTCCATGGTTTTGCCCTTTTTCTGTCCATTTACATCATTGTAATGCGGCTCTAGATTATTTTCCTGGTTCTCCTTGTATCACTTTCTATCATTTTATTTAAGTGGTTTTTCTTGCTTCTCAGTATTCATCATATTCATCTTTTCTTATAAGATAGAATTCATGTACCACAGCTTGTTTACCCATTCCCCAACTGATGGACTTTTAATTTATTACCAGTTCTTTGTCATCACAAAAATAAATGTTGCTCTAATAGTTTAGTGTCTATGGGACCTTTCTATCTTTGACCTCCTTAGAGGTTTTGCTCAGCAGGGAGATCTCTGAGTCAAAGAATATGGATATCTCAGTCACTTTCTGGGCATTGTTCCAAAATTCATTCCAGAATGGAAATGAGATTTTTTTTTTTAAGAAATAGGTCCACAGGGAAAATTCCAATATTATGATGTAATTTAAAAGGAAAATCAGATTTCATATTCAAACATTTGGCTGATTAAAGATTTTCCCAAGTCAAGAAGGATTTTTTAAGCATATGTTATGCCAGCAACTCTGCTAAACACACAAAAACAAGACCGTACCATAAGATAATTTAAATCTGTGATCTAAAACACATGAAAAAGGGAAGAGAAATGTCTCACCAGTGAGAAAAACCTTACTTCTTATTCTTAGTAAAAAGAAATTCTAAAATTAAAATTTAGCAAAACAAAAAAATACTATAAGGTCCGACTGCCAGGCTGCTAGGAAGTCGGGAGTTTCCTCCGCTGCAGAGGAAGCCAATTCCATGTTCTTTTCTTAGTGAGTGGAATTTTAAAAAGAAATCTAGTCCTTGCCAGTCCTGCCAGAGCCAAGAATGCCTCTCGGAATCAGCCCAGCTCCTTCAGAGTTCAGATGATTTTACAATAGCTGACTTGCAAAGAGTAGCATGGTGCCAGCAAAGAACCAAGCCCTGAATTCAGAGTTATCCCTCTAAGAATAATAGCCCTCTAATTCAGGGTGAATTAGCTAATTTATGATGCAAAGTAGCAAAATACTACACAAATTTCAAAAATCATATTCTGTAAATGCCACTATAGCTTGCTATTTGTTTTGAAGTCGTCTTGGACTTCGAGATGGAAAGTTCCCATCAGTATCCTCCACTGATAAGGACTCTCAGAATCTCAGAACTAAAAGGGACCTCAGAGGTCAAGAAGTACCAGCGATACCTGACTAGGCATCTTCTCTCCAACAAGTGATCCCCCTACCTCCGCTTGAAAACTTCTACTGAGGAGAAATTTAGGACCTTCAGACTTAGCCCATTTTACTTTCTTTTTCCTGACATAAGCTCTAAACCTGTTTCTCTGCAACTACTACCCATCCCTCCTATTTTTACCTTCTGAGACCAAGCAAAATAAGTAGATTTCCTGTTACATGAAACAGCCCTAATGTAGATCCTTGGAGATAACTAACATATCAGCCTATCCACAAGGACTATTAAGTGCCAGGCACTGTGCGGCCCCTTCTAAGTCTTCTCTTAGTGGAATGTTCTTAGCTCCATCAGCCAATCCTTTTGTGTGGACATGAGCTGGAGGCCCCTCACCAGCCTCCTCAACCACTTCCCGATGTTTGTCCAGTTTGTCAGTATTCTTGATAAACTGTGGCCCCCACAACTGACTGGGAAAGTGGTCTGACCAGAGAAAAGAGGATCATAGCTGTTACTTCTCTCACCCTAAACACTTGACTTCTCAATGCAGTTATGTATAATTTATGCATTATATATTATATATAATTCAAGAATACTCTCTCTGTCTCTCTGTCTCTATCTTTGTCTCTCTGTCTCTCTCTCTGTCTCTCTCTCTGTCTCTCTCTCTCTATCTTTGTCTCTCTGTCTCTCTCTCTCTCTGTCTCTCTCTCTGTCTCTCTCTCTCTTTCTCTCTCTCTGTGTGTCTCTCTCTCTCATCTGGCAGGATAAATGATTGACTCACACTGATGTTACAATCCACAAAACCTCAGGGTTTTTTTTTGTTTTCTACTTTTACCTTTCTCAGCTTCTCTGAGTCATAGAATACAGGAAAGAAGATTATAGTATCATAGGATCATAGATGTAGAACTGGAAGGAACTTTAGAGACCATCAAGTCCAATCCCCAAATTTTCAAGTGAGGAAACTGAGGTACAGAGAGGCTAGGTGATTTGCCTAGGTGTTTCTCACCTTTCTGATTATCTGCAAAGAGGATAAATACATTATTTATTGTGGGGAGCATTTCCCCACAGTTTTGGGGAAACATTTGGAATGTTTCTTAAAGTTTTCTTGAGTTCATGTGTGGGGACCCCATGGGAACCACTGTTTTGATCCAGACATTATTTTAGTAGTATAAAGAACTCTCCTGGAAAAAACTGGTGGAACCTAAATGTAGACTGAAGCTATTTTTTTTATATATTTTTTTTCTCATTGCTTTTTTTGGTCTGTGTTTTCTTTAATAACATGACTTACATGAAAATGTGTGTTGCGTAACAGGTTATACATGTATAACCTGTCAAATTTCTTGCCTTCTTAATGGGGGGGAGGAGAGGGAGAGAATTCAGAATTCAAAATCTGAAAAAAAATGTTAAAATTGTTTTTTTATATATAATTGGAAAAAAATTTTTAAAAGAATTCTCCTAGTGGGGAAATTCCCTTTGTTAATACAGATTGAAAGCTCTTCTTTAATTTCTAGTCTTAGAGAAATGTCTTGTCCTGGAGCACATAGCTAATAAATTCTCACAAAGAAATACATATCCTGGAGCAGGTGACTCTGGACAAGCCACCTAACCTCTTAGTGCTCTAGGCAGCTCTCTAAGACTCTACAATGCAAAGAAAGTGCCACCTTGAATTGCTAGAGTAAATTCCCAAAATTCTCTACACGCACTGACACCTCAGGTTCAATCCTTATCCTACAGGTCATAGCTTTAGAGCTAGAAAGGACCTGAGGTCTTCTCATCCATTCCCCTCATTTTAAGGATGTTTCAAAGGCAGGACTTGAACCCTGGTCTCCTGACTCCAAGGCCAGCCCTCTAGGCACCATACACATTGCCACTCTGTTTTGTATAATTATCATTGTTTGTCCTTCAGTTTAGGAGATGACCAGTGGCATCAAAGGTTATGTATTGACTTGCTCATGGATTAGATTTAAGTGAGTGATGCAGGGTTGCACAAAGTCATCAGCTTCACTCTCTGTTCCTGAGTCATCAATGTGGCATGACAGAAATCAAGACTAGGTTTAGGATGCAAAGGATGACCTTGGCATCTTCATGCTTGACCAAGCTCTAAGTGCTCCACAGCACCTACTCCAGGTGCCTTCATGGTCATTGGAACAAATTGTTCTCTGCCGCCCATTCTCCCAGGGGAAGTCTTCACATGCTTGAGACAGACATCCCCCTAACTCATCAACAGGTTTGAGGCCCAACAATTACCCCCAGCCTGGGTTAGCCCATCTGCCGACAGTTTGGGGGTATGGCCATACTAAAGCTTCTTGGAACCAGAGGTGAGAATTGGATGAATCAGGTGGACACCAAAGATGGCTGAGCAGCTCTGAAAACACTATTTTGCATGATAAATATGGGTTGAACATAATATTAAATTGAATGGTTTTTCCTTTTGAAACTCATCATCTAATGATTTCAACTGTTTTTGTCCCTCCCCTTCACCCAAATTTCTAACCAGTCACTCAATCAACAAAATTTCTTAAACCCTGGTAATATCCAGTCTCTGTGCTAGACACTAGCAGAAGTGCCCCAGTGATTGACCTCAAGAAGCTTCCAACAACATCCACAGAACCAGCTCTGCCAATCTACACGTGAGACAAAGTAGGACAAGTCTAAGGACTGAACCTGTAATTCACTGGTGAGGAAAATCCCTTTACCAGTGCAGGTTGACACCCTTTCTACAATTTATAGCCTTGCCTATAGGACTTGAGTCAGGTCTTCCTGTCTTCAAGGTCAGAACTCTCTATCTACTCCAATCTGGAAACAAAGTAAAACATTCCAAATATTTTTCAAAGTTACCTCCTTGAGCAAACTTGATTATATCCAAAAGCTATTTACCTGCTACCTCCCCACTCCTTTCCCTACCCTCTAGCTTAAAGTAAAGATAGAAGGAGCCAGCTCTCTTCCCACTGAAAACTGGCCCAGTTGAACCACCTCCCATAGAGTTGAATCCATAGGGCTGGCTTTCATTGCTGCACTCAGAGCAAAATTCCACTGTGCCTTAGTGTGGTCTCATGACTCATAGCCCAGAAATCCCAGGAGGAGAGATGTGGATTTTGCTGTATTTTTTTTTTGTATTAACAAAAATAATTCATAAGAAGAGTACAGGGTAGAAACACATGGCCCCAGATCTGAGTGTGAGCTCACAGACTGCTCTCAGCTGTGTGAGAGTAGAAGAGCTGGGTTGCTTCAGAGATGATAATACAACTCTGTCTATATTTATATAATGAAAACTCAGGAAGGTCAAGGTGAAATTCTCACCTGGGATGAAAAGATGGGAGAAAGTGAACCACTAATGAGAGCTTGCCCTGGTTTGGGGTTAGAGGGGATAGAAACCCTGAGGAGGACATGGATAGAACGCAGGATGGAGTCAGGAAGGATAAACATTTATTAATCACCTACTATAAAGCAGGCACATCCCAAAGCAATGCTGACCCATGTGGGTGAATCCCACCTGTGTGATCATTGGCAAATCACTTAACCTCTCTGAACATCGGTTTCTCTATGTGTAAAAATGAGGGGGTTGGACTAGTCTGATCCTAATTCTTGCCGACTAGAGGATAAACTGTTGTAGCCATGTTGCTGAAGGACTGAAAGACCTTCCATCACACTCTAAATGTTGGCCTTCTAAGGGCAAGCCCCAGTTCCTCCCTAGTTACAGTTCAGATACAGGTTATTTAGGTTAATGGAATCTCTATTTTGGTATCAAAGGATCTCTGAGGGCACCTAACTCAAAGATTCTTAACCTGGGGTCCATGAACTTGTTTTTTAAAAATGTTTTGTAACTGTATTTTAATTAAAAAAAAAAAAGACATGACCATTACAATATCATTATGGTTCCCATCAGAATTTTCTTCTGAATAAATAGGTAATTAATAATGTTACATGATAGCTAGCATGAATTTAATTCCATATGATATGTTTATGTATATACATATATATGAGATAGAGAGATAGATATCTGATACAGAAAAAAATGATTAAGAGTAAAACCTTCAATAAGCCTTTAAAAGGAAAACTTACTAATCAGGTTCAAACAGATCAAAATAGTTGTCATGCTAAAACAGAGGGGAGAGAGAAGAAGGGAGGGAGAGAGAAAGAGGAAGAGAGAGAAAGAGAGAGAGAGGGAGAGGGAGAGGGAGAGAGAGAGGCAGAGAGAGAGAGGGAGAGAGAGGGAGTGGGAGAGAGAGAGAGGGAGAGAGAGAGGGAGTGGGAGAGAGAGAGAAAGAGAGAGAGATTATCCTTCATTTCTATTCATTCTGTGAACTGTCTCACACTGGTAACATGTTACATGTGTGCGTCTCTGTTCCACCTGACTGAATTTTACTAACAGTTTTCTCATGAGATATTCCTACTCTTCATCATTTCCATTTTGGATAATACAGTCATCCCCAGGGCCTCCACAATCACAGTGTAACTAAAAATGCCAAATCCTATCTGGGTCAGATGCTAGTACAGTATTTGATATTTTGCAATTTTGCCACCTCTGGCTGATTCGAGAGCTGGGTATCTGTTTTCAAGATCCATCAGTAAACATTTATTAAGTGCCTACTATGTGCCAGGCACAACGTGTAGCCCAGTGATGTCAGTGAGGAATGCAAGAAGGTTCTTTTAGTGGATAAAGTTTCTCTTCTAAACCTATAATAATCAGATTGTTTGGTGCCCTTGTGGTCTCCAGCTCTCTGACTTTAAATGATCTGTTTAGGATAGCCTTGTAGTCTTTGTTGTTCATTCGTTTTCACTGGTGTCCAACTCTCCATTATGCCCATTTGGAGTTTTCTTGATTTCTTCCCCAGTTCATTTTATGGGTAAGGAAACTGAGGCAAACAGGGTTAAGTGAATTGCCCAGAGTCACAAAGCTAGTAAGTATCTGAGGCCAGATTTGAACTCAGGGAAGATGAGCACTCCTGACTCCAGGTCCAGAATCCTATCCACTGTGCCACCTAGCTACCCCAGCATTATGCTAGCCCTAATGTTGATCAGTTTGTCTAAGCACATGAGGTATTTCTTTCAGTGTTCTGTACATTGCCAAACTCTCCCTTCACAGAACTATTCGAACAAGTGGTGAGATCTAGTTGGGGGTCATGCTTGAATTCTGTTCTTCACCAAATCACTGAGGAAATGTTGAGAACGTCCACCAGATCCATTGAGGGCAGTCAGTGGACCACCCCTCCAATACCTGTCATTTATTAGCAACAAACAAACCCTCTGCCGGCTCCCCCATTTTGTAGAGTACAGGAATTGGATTTCAATCCTCTTGAAGAGATAGAGCTACCTCTTTGTTTTCCTTTTACTTGTCCCATCCAAGGTGAGGGCACTTTTAGAAACTACACTATTCTTAAAATGCAAAGAGGAGTAGGGTAAGATAAAGGTATTCACTATGACTAATTTCTTCCAGGGGGCCAGATTTGACTTGTCTCTTAGTTCCAAAACAGATGTTATATTTGGTGTAGCGTCATTGACCAAATTTGGTTTGGAACCCCAAAGGGATCCTAAAAGAAAGGCATGTGTTCTCCTCTGACATTATGGAAATCTTTTGTTTTTGAACCTGGAATTGAGTGAGGATTAGCCTCTCTTATTAGCCATGAGTAAATAAGAACAAACATTTTGTCTCATTAAATGTAGTCCTGCCCAAGTGGCAATCTCATGCCCATTGTCCAGGGAGAGCCTGAGGTGTCAGTCTCTGTGGTTCAATCACCTGTGTTTGCTCAGACATTCATTTGCCTGTGATACAGTTCAGATCTCACACCTGCCCTCATCACAGTGTGGATCACCAGTTCTAATATTCAATTAAAAATCTATTGAGCTGAAAAGGCAACCTTGCTTCACCCCCCTACTGATGTGGATGTTCAAGCAAAAGCCATCCTTAGAACAATCATACCCCTATCGGATCTCTGCATGACATTAGGGTCCTTAATCATTCAAGGCAGCCAATTTTAGTGCCAACCAGATGTGGCCCTGAGCCAAACACATTTGTCAGACCCCACACACTTTTGTGTCTCAGTGTTTGTCATCAATAACAAACTGTCACAAAAACTTGTGCCCACAGCAACTATTAATTGGCATGAAGCTCTTTGGCACCTGCTGACACATTTATTCCTAGTACTCTGGTCCCCCAATCTTTTTGCTAAAACTGAGCCATAAAACCTTAGCCATGATGTGGGTCTCCAGTTGGAGAACAGATTCTTCTCATGTTTGTTGTCGATTAAAGTGGTATTAAGGAAAGGAAATGGGAGTAAACATTTATTAAGCAATTACTGCATGCCTCTCCCTAGGCTAAATCCTTTACAAATATTAACTCACTTGATCTTCCCAAAAACCCTGGGAGGCAGGTGCTATTTTTATCCCTATTTTCCAGCTCAGAAAATGGCAAAATGAGAACACCACCATCTTTTGTTTCTCCTCTGTCTCTTAATGGACAAAAAAGTCTCTATCAAATTTCCCAGCAGCTTCCACTCAAGCTCTTAAAGACTGCCTTCTAAGGATGCAGAGGAGCAATGGTACCTGACAGCTACCCTGATGAAGTTACAAACTCTTAAAATATTAAACTCTGACCTCCCAGATGGGATTTACTTAAGAGCACATAAGATTTGGTGAGAAGAAATGTCTTCTAATCATAAGTTATCCTATAACTAGATCATATTAATGATAATAAATTATAATTAGCAGTCCACCAGGGTCCCAGAAGCAAGAGGAAGGGGAATAGACATTTAGATCAAAACTTCGGTTAACAAGTCTTTATTAAGTACTTACAGTGTGCCAGGCACTTTGCCAAAAGATACTGGTGAAAACTTGGTCCTTGCCCTTAGGAGCTCACGGGCCAGTAGGGAGACAACATGCAGATAGCTGTGCACATACATACATCAGTGTCCTTCAGTCTCAAAGAGGACCAAGATGATGTCTCTATGTGGGGGTCAAGGTACAGTGTGTCCGACTGGGGCTGCTCAGAAGGGTCTTCCACAGGTCGTGCACAAATAGTCCATATGAACATTTGGGGTGGAAATGATTCTAAATTTGTGTATCTCACATCTCTTTTGAGCTACTGAAATTCTGCTTTGCTCATAGAGCACAGTGCCGCCTTAGATTCAGGCATGCCATGCTGGGCAGTCCTCTGCCAGCGTCTCTCATGCCTCACAATCAATTCCAAAATTCTTTAGAGAGACTTCGAGAGTGTCTTACAAAATATATAGATATATAGTGTCAATGGAAGGTAATCTCCAAGGGAAGGCACTGCGGTAGAGTGGAGGTGGGGGGAAGAAGGAGGAACCCAGAAAGTCTTCTTACAGAAGGTAAGATTCTAGCTAGCTTTGAAGGAAGCCAGGGAATCTAGGAGGCAGAGGCAAGGAGGGAGAACAGGCAGTGAAAAAATAAAGTGGGGAGATAGACGGTCCTCTTGTAGGAATAGTGAGAAGGACATGGAGTAGGGGGTAAAAAGACTACAAAGATAGAAAGGGACCAGATTATGAAAGGCTTTAAATACTCTAACAGCAAGCACCCTGGCACACCCAGGAGGACCCGCTAGCACAGGTTCTTGGATCTGCTTCTTAAAGGAAAGCAATTTGTAAGGGTCAACAATCTTATTCAATTACATTCACTTGTTCAGGGGAAAAGTCAGCACCCTGAATTTCAGAAAAAATACACACAGAGAAAATATAAGCAGAGAAATAGAGGGTTCTACTGCCTGAATCAAAACAACATTAATATATACTTTACATACATCCATGGATCAAGAGAGCCCCTACATCTGAGCAGTGAGGGGGAGAGGGGGGAACATTCTGAGCAAAGGGTCACTCAGACTTTCAACCAGGGAATTACAAAGTGCTTCTCATAAACAAACCTCCAAAGCAAAATACCAAGTCAGAGTATAAATACACTTCTCAGAGCCGGAAGGCATCACAACTCTGGTGACTTAGTGTCTAATTAGAAATTAGCAAAAGGTGTGAAAGCCTTCCTCCAAGCAAGCCACCCCTAAGTAAGCTTCCCTTAATGGGTTAGGAAGGCCTATTAATGGGCCAATAAGATCTTAAATCCCATTAACATTATAAATTCTAAGCAGAGAATTTTTTATTTGATTCTAGATGTAATAAGGAGCCACATGAGCTAACAGAGAAGGATAGGAGGGAGAGTTTGTGGTCAGCTCTGTACTTTAGGAATATCCCTGGCAGCTGAGAAGAAAAGGGATTAGAATGGGCAGAGACTTGAAGAAGAGAGATAGTGGCATGAGCCTTGGCCTGAGGTGTTGAGAACCCACACCAGAGTCACGGTTGTGTGAGTGGGAAGAAGGGTGCTTAAAGAAGAGATATTGGAGAGATAGAAACAACCAGACTGACCACAGATTCTGTGGGTATGTGGTGTGAGTGCAAGTGAAGAATCTAGGATGACGCTGAGGTTGGGAGCCTAGGTAAACTGGGTGAAGGTAGGTGCCCTCAACCATAATAGAGGGAAGGGTGTTTGAGGGGAAAGATGACTTCTGGTTTGGATATATTACATACTGGCCATCTAATTCAAAGTATCCAAAAGGCAGTGGTGATGTGTGACTGGTCAGAGGTCAAGACTAAGATTGGGACTGGATATAAAATCTGGAAATCATCTACATAAGATGATAATTCAACCCATGGGACCTGAGATTATCAAGTGAGATAATATACAGGGAGAAGAGAAGAGGGCCCAGGACAAAGGCTTAGGGGATGTCCACTATTATTGAGGGCAATTGGATGATGATCCAGTGAAGGATACTTAGAAAGAATGGTCAGACAAGGAGTTGGAGAACCAGGCAGGAACAATATCCTGAAAAGGAGTGTCTAGAGAGGACAAGTTGTCCAAAAGAGGGTGATACACAGCATTAAAGATTGCATAAAGGTCAAGAGGAATGAGGATCAAGCCATTCTTCAGTCATTTTTCAGTCCTGTCCAACTTTTTGTGATCCCATTTGGGGTTTTCTTGGCAAAAATGTTGGAGTGGTTTTGCCATTTCCTTTTCCAGCTGATCTGACACATAAGGAAACCAAGGAAAACAGGTTTAAGTGACTTGCCATGGATCACACAGCTGATAAGTGTCTGAGGGCAGATTTGAACTTAGGAAGATGAGTCTTCTTGACTTCAGGCCCTGCTCTCTCCTCTGTTCCAGTTAAACCATTAGATCTGACAGTTAACAGATCACTGGTAACTTTGAAGGCAGCAATTTCAGTGGAATGCTGAGGCTTGCTGAGGATTTAGAAGGAAGTGACAGAAGAGGAGGTAGAGGCACCAAATGTAAGTCAATGTTTTCTCAGGGAGTTTGTTTAATCAAGAAGGGGAGAAGAGTTATAGGATGAACACTAGGGGCAATGGTAGAATCAAAGGTAAATTGTTTTTCGGTTAGGTGAAATGTGGCACCAGAGGAAGAGCCAGTCTAAAGGGAGAGCTGGAACATTAGAGAGAGAATCAGGAGGAGAAAGGAAGCTGTCTGCTGGAGAACCTGGAGGTGGATGAAGACTCCCCAGGAACATTGTACAGGGTGTTTCTGTCCAGGAGCAGTCGGATGATCTCTGAAGTCCTTTCCAGACATGGGATGTTCTAGTTCTGTGGCAAAGTACAAGTCACTCTGTTACACACACACACCAGTGTGAACAAAATTGATTATAAATTAAGTTATTAAAGTAATTATAATAATAATATAATACACATAATATAATAATATAAATTATACAAATATAGAAATCATATAAATAAAATTATATAATCATATAAATATTGAAGCTGGAACACACTTTAGAGATCTCACCTAAAGTACTCATTTTACAAATTAGGAAACTGAGGAACTAAGAAAACTCAAAATAGGTATTGAGGAGCCAAGCTAGAGTTCTAATCCAAGACTTCTGGGCTCTTACCATGATGTATGTTTAACTCCAGGCCAGTTTAATCATCCCTCACTAAAGTCCTGCTCCAATAATCCTTGAAGCATGGAGATGGTTCTGGCCCCTCAAAATTAAAGGAAAAGTAGTTCCAGGTACTCCAAAGGCAGAAAAGGATTTGGTGAGCACAATGATTGGCTCTGTGTGAGGTAAGTGAGGAAGGGCCCAGCCAAACTCTGAGAGACCCATGGCCAGAGTGGCAAAAGGAAAGCTATTCTTTTGGACACAACAACTCTCTTTTAAAAAAAAATAATTTATGGAATACCACAAACATTTCCATAAAATAGTATAATAAAAAAGATGATTGCACATGAAACCACAAATCCATTAGGTACAACTTGCTATTCCTTCTAAATATATAATACAGTTATCATGTAAATTTCTCTTTTTTTTCTTCCCTCTGCCCTGCCCCCTTTGCACTGCAGATGGCTACCACTGGACACAGCCACTCTCAAAGACTACCTGAGAAGGTTGGAGGAGGGCTGGGAGATGTGTAATCTCACACTGGTGAAGCTACTGGACCATACAGGCGGGCCTCCCAAACTCGAATTGCCCGGAGGACATGAGTAGATGAAAAGGAATGCCTCCAGATTATAAGCATCAGGGAATATAGATCACATAGGTCACACAGCTAATAAGTGTCTGAGGTCAGATTTGAACACAGGAAGATGAGCCCTGAGTCTTTGCCTCAATAGCCCTGAATATCCATTCTTCATGACTGCTTGATCTGTCTCATTCCCTCTAGGGAACTTTTGCCCAGCCACATTCTAACCCTAATTTCTCCCACTTGGCAGTTTTTAAGTAAGACCAGGCTGCATAATCCATTCACTCTTCCTATCCCAGCTCAGTTGGACAGACGATGTTCAGTTCCCCCTTTCCCCATCATTCCTCCCAATATAAACACATTCCTCATTCAATGGCACACACCTCTCTTGCCCAAAGCTACAAATATTTGTTCTGAATGTTGAATAAATAAGAAACTGGCCACAGCTAGGATAGACAATGCCACTTTTGTCCATCAGCCTGGACCAAGAGAAGACTCTGGCCATGATGAAAAGTAAGGTGAAGGTTTCTCCATCACAAATCTCTCCCTTAGCTGACAGCCACACAGATTGAAAATTGACCTTCTAGGTACTGGGGAGGGAATGGCAGTAAGCAATAATGGTGTCTCTCTCAAAAAAAAATGTAGAAAGAAAAGGTTATTGAAGCACTTTTTTTTTAATGCACAAAAGAGAACAGAAAGGGAGGTCAGAAGGAGATG
>JAJHZJ010000696.1:2018842-2023000 GCA_023548195.1 Bettongia penicillata ogilbyi | reverse complement strand
AGGCTTAGGGGATGTCCACTATTATTGAGGGCAATTGGATGATGATCAGTGAAGGATACTTAGAAAGAATGGTCAGACAAGAGTTGGAGAACCAGGCAGGAGCAATATCCTGAAAAGGAGTGTCTAGAGAGGACAAGTTGTCCAAAGAGGGTGATACACAGCATTAAAGATTGCATAAAGGTCAAGAGGAATGAGGATCAAGCCATTCTTCAGTCATTTTTCAGTCCTGTCCAACTTTTTGTGATCCCATTTGGGGTTTTCTTGGCAAAAATGTTGGAGTGGTTTTGCCATTTCCTTTTCAGCTGATCTGACACATAAGGAAACCAAGGAAAACAGGTTTAAGTGACTTGCCATGGATCACACAGCTGATAAGTGTCTGAGGGCAGATTTGAACTTAGGAAGATGAGTTTTTCTTGACTTCAGGCCCTGCTCTCTCCTCTGTTCCAGTTAAACCATTAGATCTGACAGTTAACAGATCACTGGTAACTTTGAAGGCAGCAATTTCAGTGGAATGCTGAGGCTTGCTGAGGATTTAGAAGGAAGTGACAGAAGAGGAGGTAGAGGCAACCAAATGTAAGTCAATGTTTTCTCAGGGAGTTTGTTTAATCAAGAAGGGGAGAAGAGTTATAGGATGAACACTAGGGGCAATGGTAGAATCAAAGGTTAATTGTTTTTTGGTTAGGTGAAATGTGGCACCAGAGGAAGAGCCAGTCTAAAGGGAGAGCTGGAAGATTAGAGAGAGAATCAGGGAGGAGAAAGGAAGCTGTCTGCTGGAGAACCTGGAGGTGGATGAAGACTCCCCAGGAACATTGTACAGGGGTGTTTCTGTCCAGGAGCAGTCGGATGATCTCTGAAGTCCTTTCCAGACATGGGATGTTCTAGTTCTGTGGCAAAGTACAAGTCACTCTGTTACACACACACACCAGTGTGAACAAAATTGATTATAAATTAAGTTATTAAAGTAATTATAATAATAATATAATACACATAATATAATAATATAAATTATACAAATATAGAAATCATATAAATAGAAATTATATAATCATATAAATATTGAAGCTGGAACACACTTTAGAGATCTCACCTAAAGTACTCATTTTACAAATTAGGAAACTGAGGAACTGAGAAAACTCAAAATAGGTATTGAGGAGCCAAGCTAGAGTTTCTAATCCAAGACTTCTGGGCTCTTACCATGATGTATGTTTAACTCCAGGTCCAGTTTAATCATCCCTCACTAAAGTCCTGCTCCAATAATCCTTGAAGCATGGAGATGGTTCTGGCCCCTCAAAATTAAAGGAAAAGTAGTTCCAGGTACTCTAAAGGCAGAAAAGGATTTGGTGAGCACAATGATTGGCTCTGTGTGAGGTGAGTGAGGAAGGGCCCAGCCAAACTCCGAGAGACCCATGGCCAGAGTGGCAAAAGGAAAGCTATTCTTTTGGACACAACAACTCTCTTTTAAAAAAAAATAATTTATGGAATACCACAAACATTTCCATAAAATAGTATAATAAAAAGATGATTGCACATGAAACCACAAATCCATTAGGTACAACTTGCTATTCCTTCTAAATATATAATACAGTTATCATGTAAATTTCTCTTTTTTTTCTTCCCTCTGCTTTGCACTGCAGATGGCTACCACTGGACACAGCCACTCTCAAAGACTACCTGAGAAAGTTGGAGGAGGGCTGGGAGATGTATAATCTCACACTGGTGAAGCTACTGGACCATACAGGCAGGCCTCCCAAACTCGAATCGCCTGGAGGACATGAGTAGATGAAAAGGACTGCCTCCAGATTATAAGCATCAGGGAATATAGATCACATAGGTCACACAGCTAATGAGTGTCTGAGGTCAGATTTGAACACAGGAAGATGAGCCTCAATAGCCCTGAATATCCATTCTTCATGACTGCTTGATCTGTCTCATTCCCTCTAGGGAACTTTTGCCCAGCCACATTCTAACCCTAATTTCTCCCACTTGGCAGTTTTTAACTAAGACCAGGCTGCATAATCCATTCACTCTTCCTATCCCAGCTCAGTTGGACAGACGATGTTCAGTTCCCCCTTTCCCCATCATTCCTCCCAATATAAACTCATTCCTCATTCAATGGCACACACCTCTCTTGCCCAAAGATACAAATATTTGTTCTGAACGTTGAATAAATAAGAAACTGGCCACAGCTAGGGTAGACAATGCCACTTTTGTCCATCAGCCCTGGACCAAGAGAAGACTCTGGCCATGATGAAAAGTAAGGTGAAGATTTCTCCATCACAAATCTCTCCCTTAGCTGACAGCCACATAGATTGAAAATTGACCCTCTAGGTACTGGGGAGGGAATGGCAGTAAGCAATAATGATGTCTCTCTCAAAAAAAAATGTAGAAAGAAAAGGTTATTGAAGCACTTTTTTTTAATGCACAAAAGAGAACAGAAGGGAGGTCAGAAGGAGATGCAGACAGACAGGGCAGCTTCAAAACTAATTAATGAATTTATCGTGTGCTTTTTAAAAAGCAAGATGTAGATCATAGAGATTTGTGGTTTGATATGCAAGACTATTATTCTATCTTTGTATGTGAAACTACTCATAAATGTTGATTTTTGTCAAGTTCAGAAAAACAAAAAATAATTTTTTGAAATAAAAAGAATACCGATTTGCTGATTAATTTCTTTGAGTTCCCTTTCCAAGCCTCTCTTTTTAAGTGATTATATCCTAGGCAAAGTCACAAATTAAGACATGAATAATTATTTATCACACTTTACACCTTTGTGTGAATTGACTTCTATTTCCCTTTCCTGGACAATTAGTTGAGATCAGAGCAATGAGGGAATACATCTTTACACTTTTAAAAAACTGAGAAACAATAAATAGAATAAGCATTTCCATATGCATAGTAGAAAAGAAAGAGGATTGGACATGAAATTGCAAAGAAATTGCAAATCCTTAGCATATACAGCTTAGTTCTCTTTCAAAGTACATCATAAACTCATCAGATAACTTTCAAGGCTGCCCTATTAATTCCTTCTCACTTTTCTGTTCTCTTCTGTGCATTTTTTGAGGGGAAAAGTACTTTCAAAGATCCTCTTTTTCTTTCTTTTCTTTTCTTTTTTTTTTTGCCAATACTGTCTCTATCTCTTACATCTCTTTTCCAATTGAAAAAAAAAAAAGCAAAACAAAATTTTTATAGCCAATATACATAGTCAAGCAAAACAAAACAAATTCTCACATCAGCCATACCCAAAAAGGTATGTCTCATTCTGTACCTAGTCCATCACTTCTCTGTCAGTAAGTATGGGTAGCATGCTTCATCATAGGCCCTCTGGAATTATGTATAATCATTGCATTCATCAGTTTTTAATGTTTTTATTGTAGTCATTGTTCTCCCACTTCTGCTTCCTTTACTTTGCATCAGTTCATACAAGTCCTCTCAAGTTTCTCTAAAACCATTCCTTTGGTCATTTCTCACGGTACAGTCATAGTGAAGAGTACTTTTATAGGCTGAGAGGTAGGGGCACAGGGAGGATAGGGAAGAGCCCAAAGAGATTATTTTAAAGCCTAAGGCACTGCCTAGAAAGGGAGGGAGAAGAGAAGTGTTAAAGTGAAAAGCACACAGGGTATTGTGTGCAAGGGAAATCTGAAGAAGGACACAGAAAAGGGAGGGAGGGAAACATAAGAAAGATTTCATCTCTTAATAATTCTGCTTCTGTGTCCATTAGGATCACAGAACATTAGAGCTGTAAAGTACCTTAAAGGTCACCAAGTCCAATTCCTTATTTCACAGATGAGGAAAGGAGACTGAGAAGAATGAGATTTATGCAAGTCCTGTTGTTAGTTAATGGAAGAACCACATTGATAGGCTAATTGATTATAACTAGAAATCTGTTTCCTAACACCCAGGACAGTGGTCCTTACCCTACACCACAACTGTAACACTTATCTACTTACCTACCATCAAAGTTCTGTCCTGGAGCTGTACAATGGTGTGGAGGGATTTGCTTTCACTGGGATCTGCCTGCACTCTGGCTCTGCAGATTACCATGTGCAAGCCACAACTCTACCTCTCTGGTCCTGGTCTGGGATAGGTGACCTCAGAGCTCCCTTCCCTTTAGATTCTCTGATCCTAGGAGAGCCCACTAGACTAGAAAGGCTGTAAGTA